>JABUQX010100573.1:0-12242 GCA_015478945.1 Trachelipus rathkii | reverse complement strand
TATATATATATATATATATATATATATATATATATATATATACATTTGTCTTTTCTTGGGAAACATCCTTTCCTAATTTCCTCAATGTAGAAAACAAAGAAAAATATTATTCCTTTCTATCTTGCTTTTGTTACCTTGACATTGTTGTTTTCAAACTGATATATTTGCATTTCAGAAAAAATTAATATATTTTAAATACACGACATATTTTTATTTCTTGAAAGTTCTGGCAACTTAGATGACGAAATAAATACAGAGAAAGTAAGCTCAAGTGTCAATATTTACAGTGAATATAGTTAGTTGATTAGTTCATCAGTTTTCTAGTAGCTGTTCAAGTGGAGATACGTTGTCTTTGATAGGTGCATTTAGCACAGATGGCATCAAGATGTTGCAAATATCAGGCAGACATATTTTGTTATGTCTGCAGTGAATTTATGAAGACTCGAGCAAAAAATTACCCTGTAAATAAATACATCTGATAAAATGTGCGAGGAATATAAAGCATATTTTGGCATGCCTGTTAGGGACCAAGACAAGCATAGGCACCTCATTTCACCTGCGAACTTTGCAAAAGAAATCTAGAAGGTAATATATATATATATATATATATATATATATATATATATATATATATATATATATATATATATATATATATATATATATATATATATATATATTTATATGTTTATATATATATATATATATATATATATAGTTTTCTTTGTTCTGAATTTGATAGCTGTGGAATATTTAAGTGAATTTATGTAATATATTTTTAAATAAAAATGAATGAAAGATATTCAAGTTTGCATTTATTTTTACCTTCTCAGGTTGGTACAGGGGGAAAATAGATCCATGAAATTCGAAATCCCATGAATTTGGAGAGAGCCAGCTGATCACTCCAGCAATTTCTTCTTCTGTTTGGTGGACCAGTCCAAGCGTCGAGCTGGTACATATGCGCATGCAATAATATATCCAGACCTTCTTCCATCCAATCAATGCCCAAGTACCACACTCTCCTGAGCTCCCTGTACCCATTCTCCCAAAGGGAAAACAGCTATCTTCAGATGAAAGCAGCAAATCAGAAGACAATGAAGTCGCTGATTCTGAATATAGTGTAGTTGAGGAGAGAAACCCATATTTTCCCAACCAAGAAGACATTAACGACTTGATCAGAGATCTTGTCCAATGCCGAGCTTTTGACGTCGAGACTCAAACGTGTGGAATTTGTTACATGCAAGCGTGAAAGTTCCAAGTCAGAGAAAACGTCACCACTCTTTTTCAACTTTTTTTCACCAGTCAAGATGGGCTTTGCTTTTGCCACAATGTGGCAGGTTTGTTTGAGGCACTTGGAATTGCCTGTAACCCCAGCGAGTGGCCTCTTCATTGATACCTCATTGAAGTGTCTCAAAGCTGTGCTACTTCATAACGGGAACATGTATCTTCCCTTGCTCACTAGGTGCAGCTCAAAGAGGAACACAGCAGCTTGAAGCTATTGGTAAGTGCTTTGAAATATGAAGAACACAATTGGGAAATTATCGGATATTTCAAAATGGTGGCCTTCCTGATTGGTCTCCAAGGTGACTTTAACAAGTTTCCATCTTATCTTTGTCTCTGGGACAGCAGGACAGCAGGGCCTCTGCAGAACACTACCATAGGCGGGACTGGCCACAGCAGACTGAGTTCAAATATTATTTCCTCAACTACACATAAATTTAGGCCCCATGAAACAGTTTGTCACAGCTCTAGATAAGGAGTCTTAAGCCTTCATCAACCTGAAAGGCTTCTTCCCTAAACTGTCTGAGGCAAAGGTCAAAGCCACAAATAAGATTGAGTGAAAGAAATTCCCGAAGAAGCAGAATAGGACAGAAAAAGAAACTTGGAACAGCTTTGTTGCAGTGGTCCTTGGCTTCCTTGGGAATCATATGGCTGAAAACTATGAGGAGCTAGTTGAGACCTTGGTCAGGAGCTAAGGTAGAATGGGCTGCAGGATGTCTCTCAAAGTCCATATATCTAAATTTAAGGAGAACATGGGGAGTACTCAGAAGAGTATGGCGAGCGATTTCACCATGATATTCTGGACTTTGAATGCTGCATACCAAGGAACATATATCGAAAACATGATTGGAGATTATATTTGGGGGTTGATTCGTGAAAACAACTTACCTTATAAACATAAATACAGAAAAACTTATCACTTCTAAACATTTTGAGATCTTTGCTGTATAAATTAAGAAAAATGCTACTTTTAAGATTTATGTCTTTTTTTCTACTTTGTATAACAGAGAATGATTATATTCACCAATTTTTTTATACCGGAATTGGTAAATTTGTGAAATATCATTATCCTGGTCACAAAATCAAAGTTTAGAGGAATAATTTGCCATTATGCATACCTTCTAGGTATAAGAAAATAGGAAATTGCAGTTGTTTCCCAATGACAAAAAAATGTGTTACGTAGTGATAATCATCCAAAATAGCTCTTGTGACTTCTTAATATCTAACTCTTGAACAATCACATGTTAAGCAAAATAAACCTACGAAATAATTCCTCCACTCTATGAACTAAGAAAAACGATGCAGAATTTTAGTTATACATCAGCGAAAGTTGATGACAGTGGCGAGAGTCTTAAGCTGGGAGGCGGAGGTGGAGGCAGACTCGGATCGAAAGAAAAAAAAAATTAAGGGGAAGATCCAATATTGGGCTCGTGCTAAGATCAAGGAGTCTGCCGAAACCGGTTATTTTAAAATTACAGGACCATAGCCTGAGTTGGTGTCATGGAGCCAGCCTAAAACTTGACTGTGAGAAACTGTGGTATTAAAGAGCTAGAATTGCCAAGATGCATACTAATAAACTCAATAAATTTTACCTTAACCAGTTCAAAATATTATCATGATTAGAGTTATTGTCATTGTAAATTATTATTATTATTATTATTATTATTATTATTATTATTATTATTATTATTATTATTATTATTATTATTATTATTATTATTATTATTATTATTATTATTATTATTATTATTATTATTATTATTATTATTATTATTATTATTATTTACACATTTTCTTTCTCTTTAATACCATATATTTAAACTGAATACTTAATTTAATCTCTACAACTAGTTATCTAAACTTGTCTTCTTTTCTTACTTTTAAAAGATATATTCTAAATATAATTTCGTAAAGTTTCTTTTTGTTTTTGTTCTTGTTATTATTCCCATAGCTATAGTTTTTTAATAAAATTGTTATTGGATCTTGTATAGTTCCTTTTTATAAACTTGTTTGTTTCTTTTCTTACTTTCTTGCGATTCTCTTTCAAAGAATTTTTTTTATTTGTTCTTGTTTCATCTTTCAATTATTTTTCTTTTCCTATGAAGCCTTGTTGAATAATAATTTTGTAGAGCTTTATTTCACAAGGATATTAAATTCCTAAAAATATTATATATATATATATATATATATATATATATATATATATATATATATATATATATATATATATATATATATATATATATATATATATATATATATATATATATATATAAATGGTAAGAAGGTGGCTGGTTTAATTAAATCCTTGGATGGATGTGAAGGGACTAAGATTGATATATCGATATTATTCGACATATATATATATGTATATATATATATATATATATATATATCTATATATATATATATATATATATATATATATATATATATATATATATATATATAGAGAGAGAGAGAGAGAGAGAGAGAGAGAGAGAGAGTAAATCTGTGTCTACCTAACAAAACTTTATCATAACCTAGACTTAAAAGCCCCCATCTAGGCCCTAACCTAATGGATTATGAAAGCCCCCGACTAGACAATAATCTAATGGATTATGAAAGCCCCCAAATAGGCCCTAACCTAATGGATTATTAAAGCTCCCAAGTAGTCCCTAACCTAATGGATTATGAAGGCCCCCAAGTAGCCTCTAACTTAATACATCGAGCCCCGTAAAAAATGTTTTTAAAAATTTACTTTTCATTAATTAGTGAACTTGACAATAGCTGAATAGCATTTGTAATGCAAACTTCTCATGAATAATGAAATTGATCGATAACTATTTTCTCATTAAGATCTAAAAAATTGCACACTTGTGTTACTGTTACCTCATTAACAAAATAGTACATTAAATATAACGCTTTTTCATACATATGCACCTGGGGCCTCTAACACAATGGCTACAAGTTCTACAGTTGTACCATTTGTAATTTTTTTACTTGTACCTACAAGCCCCGTAACACAAACTTTTTTTTAAGATTTGTAGCTATAAGTAAAAATTGTACAAGTGCCAGACCAAAATTAACAAGTTTTGCAACCATTTGAATTAGGTCTGTGTCTGCTTTGTGTCATTTCTCTGTATTACGAAGTTCTGAAGGTTATAGATAATATTCATCAATGGATTTTGCTTTTCTTGTTTTTTGCACATTTTAAGCTTAAATTTTCAATAAAAATATAAAATACAACCTACGAAAAATCATAACAAATAGGCTTATTTCACACAATCAAAATTTGTTTCAGATTATCGATATATCGATATCATTATTATTTTTAATAACCGTTTTTTTTCAATTGATTAAGGTTAGCTCAAAGATGTGATTCTATAAACAAAATTACTTAAATAATTTTTAATCTCTCGGGAAAATATATGCTTAATATTCGAGTATAATACAAACAGCTTGTCACCATTTTACAAAATGCAGAAGTAATTACAAATAAACAAAAAAGCTTTATGTGGTATATTGCACTTGCAAAAAATCTCACCCACATTCTCTTACGAAATGTTTCAAAGATAGTTTCTAAACCTTTCTCAGCTTGCGCAGAACTCCACTGTTAAGACTAGCCTAGTATGTATTAAAATGATTTGTGGTTACGGAATTTTTGTATGAAAAATATTTGTACACCTTGTGCTACAATTTTACCAGTTGCATTCTTGTGTTACAGAAAACTATCTAACAAGGGTGTTAAGAAAACAATCTTACACGACTGTAGGACTCTGTAGCTGAAGTCGTCTACAGGGCCCCTGGCTTAAACCCCAAAGTAACCCTCATGGGAGAAAACTCATCATAGAATTTATTTTCTACAAGCCGCTAAATACTTCTTAACAGCCGAAATTTAAACACCTCCAATTAACCTTTAAAATTAAACTTTCACAATATTGATCACATCGTCAAAACTTTTCACACATATGATCCAATGTAAAATTATGTATAAATGCCAGACAATACGAATAATCTTTGCTATACTGATAACTGCTAAAATCTAAAGACATGACTTTATGGCACAAAACCATTTTATACATACTTGTTATTGATCCTTTTTCATTTTTCTTTCCAATATTTTTTTTTAGCTGCAAATCGATATTTTTTATAACGCCTATTTTGGGATGAACACATCAAAACGGATATGGAGAAATTTCCTTTCTTTTATGTTCATAAAGTTCTTTTAGATTTCTATAATAGCCTTTCTGATATGTTGAGAGTTATTTGTTGTAAATTTTCATCTTCATGTAAGTATGAATTTGAGGGATTTTATTGAAATTTTTGCAAATGAGAAGTTTTTGATTTTTCTATTATATCGCTAGTGGTATTGATCTAAATTTTATTTTTTATGAAATTCAGATGCTAATATCTCTAAAGCTAGACATGCTATAAAGGTGAATATGCCCCATTCAATTTTTCTTGTTGCAAGAAATATAAGGTGAATAATGAAAGGGAACTGGCCACACTGCCACCTATGATTAGGTGAAGATCAACAGATCATTTAAATGGATTTCCTTTTTCTATTAAATTTTCTTATTATTTTGCCTATTTATATTCATTTAATGTAATTTTTTTTTCAGGTTCTTGTCAGTCAAAAATGTAAATATTAATATAATGTTGATAACGTAAAATACAAAACATAAAAATTATTTGCCCTTCATGGCAGTGGTAAAGAAGACCTGCAATTACCAGAAATATCTTTTTTTTTTAATAAGGTAATATAGTTTTAGAAATTAATACTCAAATATATTAAGCATGCAATCACCAACTGAGCTTATATATATATATATAGTATATATATATATATTTACATTTTTACTAATATTAACCTTTAGATATATCATACTTATATGATATTTATATATATACTATACATATACCTATATATATATAATATATATATATAGTACTAGTATATATCATAATATTATATATCATATAATATTATATAGTATATAATATATAATATAATTACTATATCACTATATATAATATATGATAGGTATATACCTACTATATTATCAATTTACAGTTTTTAACGATGTCGTAATCTTCTTTTTGTATCTCTAAAATGTCTCTAATGAGAGTGTCCTATACCAATTCAATGACTATGAAACGCTGAAATTGATAACTTGAGGCATATTTTGCATTTCCATAGGAATAAAAATTTTCAACGGTGCTTTATTCATTAGCATTATGTATAATTATATATATATATATACCTATCACTATATTATATACTATATGATATATATAATATATATATATATTATACCATATATAGATAATATTTAACTCTATATCTATACTATATCATCACCACATCCTTTCCCCAGACTCGGCGCAGTGCATGCATGGCACTGGAAAGACAGAAAAAGTCAGTTAGAAGTAATGACTGGTCTGGGAGTTTTACAAGAAAGAGTCACTTACCACACCTCTCCATTATATTTCCTTATTATATTATATATATAGTATATATATATATATATATATATAATATATATATATAAATATATATATATATATCATAAATATTATATATATATATATATATATTATATCAGATAGTATAATCTATAAGCACCATTCTAATGGTGTTGGCCCATGGAAAGGTGAAGGATGATTAGCCACTTGGTTAAGCGCATATACCCCGTTATACCTAATATGGCTGAGTTGTGCTGGAAATACGAACTGGCTGGCGCAGACCCTCATGAAGAAAAAGTCGATGACGTCAGTACCAACAGACAAATCTGTATGGAGAGTAGGAACTGCGAGTTTGGCGAGAGGTGACGAAGAACAGGTGCCCTAATAATAGGATAAATGGTGGGGGTGCTTCCTGTGACGGGGGTATGATTGTCCCACCCCTGGACAAGGGAGAACCCCTACATTGACGAGATTCATAGTGCAGGCGTCGGTCGCTGTCCTATGAAAACCCTGAGGGTGACTATTTTTTCCTACTGCACAACAACGCTCTCACACTAAGGAGTACTACAAAGGCTGGGCTCCCTTTCTCACGACGTTGATCATATTCTTTCTTACGTATTATTGTTTCCAGTGCATGTGACACCACCTTACCCGACCAGGTCTGGGGAAAGAAGTAAACATGATCCGATGGATGATGCATTGTGAATATTATAATAATATATATATATATAAGTATATATATAAATAAGATTATATATACTAATAAAGATATATATATACTAACTTATATATATATTTATAGTATATATATAAAATGGCAAAAAAAATATAGTATATTATATATATATATATATATATATATATACTTATATATATATATAAATACATATTATATATATTTCTATTAATTTATAAATACTATATAATAATATAATATATTATATACTATATATATATTATATATATATATAATATATATATTATATAATATATATATATTATATATATATATTATAAGATTATATTGATATATTTAGTATACTATATATATATATATATATATATATATTATATATATTAATATATATTATATATATAAATATATATTAATATATTATACATAGATACTATATTAATATTACTCATAGTAATAGATATTATAATAATGGGGAATGGTTACTACTGTTATTGTTTGTGGGTGTAAATAAAGCATAAGTATTATATTAGTTCTATAGACTCTAATATATAACATTTAGTTACTGCTTATATATATATACACGAGATTTTATAAAAGTAGTTAGGAGTATACATTTATATTTATTTATTTAGTATAGTAATGACTAGCGCCTTCATATATATATAAGCCTGTGTTATATAATAGTCAATATATTATCATATATATATATAATATAGTAGTGTATTGGAATTTGATGAAAAATTTAGTCAATATATTATATAAAGCTAAGTCATAGACTATCTTCATCTGGTAAATTATATATATATTTTCTGCATTCCATGATCCTGCAATGACCCCTAAGTTCTTATACAGCATTATGACTTGACTTCAAACTAATATATTTCATTAGGAATTTATCAATTCCCTCTAGATAAATATTTTTAATTTTTTTGATACTAGTCTGAATTATGACTACTCACAGTTTTACTAGATACTAAAATACTATCCATGTAGTAGTAACAATTATAGCTATTAGTAATATAAAATATCATATGCGTTATTGGAAACTATGGAGCTACTTATAAATTCTACTAGTATATATATGCAATCATATATATATATATAGATATTATATTATATACATATATATATATAAATATAATATATAGTATAATCATAATGATTAATATATGACTATATTCACTACACCACGTATTACTCTGTTAGAGCTGACTCTTACGCCCTATGTATCATGGGAGCTCAATGCATTTACTTTACACATTCTCGAGTGATCACCGAACTCTTCGTTATACTTCATGGAGCATACTACTACGAATATAAATACACTTATTCTAGCAGTTAAATGAGTCGATGCTAATTTCCCTTAGAGTTATATATACCTACAGTAGTAGGCTTATACCACCACTATTCACATATTATGATTTATAGATTATATATATTAATTACATATTAATATATCATTATATAATAATTACATACTATATATATATATATATAGTATATTAATATATTATTATAAATATAATATATATATATTTAAATATATATTATTATAACTATTATATATAATTTATATCTATATAGATAATATTTATATATACTATATAGATTTATAAATATTATATTATATTAATTGTCTATATATATATATATCTTCTTCCATTGGCCGGCCAAAATATCGTGCTCTCAGAGCTTTCCAGAAGATCGTATATCTAGGCGCATAAGATTCTGTGCTTGGACCCAGGAGTAATTATTCAGCAAGAATAACAGAGTAAAGGCCAGGTAGTTAGGTCTATGTCAGCACTTAAATACTGTGCCGCTTAAAGAACTTCTTATGTCCTGACTGAGTCAAATATTCATTCCTAGCAATGCTGGTATAATTAATATAAAACCATTCATGATCTATTGTATTTACCTCATAATTTCACGTATTAATTATGTTTAATATTTTTTTTATTTTAAATTTTATACCAGATCAATAATAAATAATTTTGTTTGTATACTCTCCTACCATTTAATAGTTACTTATCATATTATATTGATCAAAAGGAACTCAAGAATATAATATTTTGTTTTACTCCATCCTTGACTAGCTTAAATATTAGAATATTATTAGGTCACCTTATATTAATATAATCGTAATTATATAAATATTAATATATTCTATATAGTATATATATATATTTATATATATATATATCATATATTATATATATATATACATATATATAATTATATTATATATACTATATATACTTCACTATATATATATATATAATAATTAATAATATATATTGATATAATATTATAACTATTACTAATATATATATATCATATAATTATTATATATATAATTATAGTATAGTAATACTATATATATATATATTATATACTATTATATAATAATATACTATATTATATATAAATATAATATAAATCCTCACTATAATAACATATTATATTAATGTTGTAAGTAATAGTCATGCATAGTATAACTAATTTAATATATATTGAATACGTATCATATATATAATACTTACTTATTTATATACCTATCGTATTAATATTATATAAATATAATTACATTTAAAGTATATATAATATATATACTATATAGACTTAATAAGAATTAGATATAGTATATTGGATATAATAATATATATTATAATTTATAGAAAATAAGATATTATATTTTATATTACATATATCTATTATATAAAATATATATATATAAATATACTTATGAAAATAAAATAATAAGATATACACATATATATAGTATATATAGTTAGATAGAATCCTAATATATATATAACATTACTATACTATAATATATATATACTATATATACTCTATATATAATATAATATATATATATATATATATATATATATTATATATATATATTATACTATATATAGTTTATATATACTAGTATATATATATATATAATATACTGATACCGATCTTAATATTTAATATATATAGTATATATATTATATATATTATAGATATCATATATTATATATAACTATATACTATATATAATATATATATAAATATATATATATATATATATCATATCACTATATATAAATATATATAACCTTATATATATATATTATATCATATATATATATAATATATAGATATATATATATATATATATATATATATATATATATATATAATATATATATATATATAATAATGATATATATATAGATATATGATACTATAATATCCGCATCAAGTCTAGCTTGCTCTCAATAGTTCCAAAAGCATCGTTTTCTACAAGCATATTTACTCATATGGAGTTTGATACCTAAAAACTTGGCGTCATCTGAACAGACACAAAAATTATTCTAGAGGCGGAAGACATTCTCATTAAATATGTAGCTTTGAAGCCCAAGATTCTAAAACTGGGTCTCATCTGAAACAGACAAAAAATTATTTCCAGAGGTGAGAAGAATTCTTTTAAATATTAGTTTGAAGCAACGGATAGTACTGCTGATTACTTTATAACCAGGCTACCCAGCCTCAATCAAATTAAACGACTGAAATTAAAAAAAAACCAAGCGCGTATAACATTACGCAAACACTACACTGCTTTTGCCACAAACAAATAAACGATTCGTACCATGGCCCATCTCTTCAGTTCCTCTGACGTATTCATACTATACTATCCTATACTATAAAATATTATTTAATTATATCTATATATTAGTAATATTAATTGATATCATAAGTATATTATATATACTATATATATATTATACTATGTATATATATATATATACTCGCTTATACTAAGTCAATAATTATACTAATATATATATACTACTATAGCATATAATATCTATAATACTATACGTATATATACTACTATAATTTATAACCTACCTAATATTCCGCCGTACCGTCTATTATTACTAGTCATATACTATACGCGTATATTATACTTATATATAAATATAACGTAATATATATTATATATATATATATACATATATATATATATATACCTATATATAATAATATATATTATATATAGTATACTCCAACCACATCATCATTCATCAACATGCTAACTTCTTTCCCCAGACTGGTGGTGAGGTGCGTAACATGCATGGGGAAACAATAATATAGAAGATATGATGCAAGTCGAAAGAGAAAGCCCAGCCTTTTTATACCCTTAAGTGAGAGCTTGTTGCAGTCAGAAAAATACACCCTAGGGTTTCATAGGACAGCGACCGACCCTCACTATGAATCTCGTCAATGTAGGGTTCATCCTTGGTCCAGGTGGGCCACAACATCAACATACCCCCCTCACAAAAACCCCACCATTACTCCTATTATGACACCTTTCTGTCTCACCTCTGCTCCAAACTCGCATTCCTCTCCTCCATAAATTTCTTTACTGACCTCATCCACTTTTCTGTCTGTCAAGTCTCCCAGCAGTCTATTACCCCAGCCACACTCACCACCTATATATATATACGGTATATGGCTTAACCAACTGGTCTATCATCCTTCCTTTCCACATGGCCAAACCATTGAGATGGTTTATAATATATATATAACTATATATATATATATATATTTATATAGGCAATATATAGTATATCATCATATATACTATATATAATATACTATATAATAGTATATACTATATATATATATATATATATATATATATATATATAAAGGGGGTGGTAAGGCTGGGCTTTCTTTTCAACTTGCATCATATTCTTCTACTACTTTTCTGTTTCCAGTGCATCAATCACCTTGCCCTTAGGGTTCTGGGAAAGTTCTT
>JABUQX010100572.1:5000-15000 GCA_015478945.1 Trachelipus rathkii | reverse complement strand
TTCTTATTTTCTTTTTCTTTTTTCTGTTTCTTTTCATTTTCTTCTTTTGTTTCATTTTTTTCAATTTGTTTTTTCTTCTTTTTATTTATCATGTGTTTTCTTTTTTTTCTTTCCTTTCACTTTTGTTTCTGCTTTCTTAATTACATTTTATTTTTTCTCGTTTTACTTTGTAGCTCTATGCCAATTCTTGTTTTTCTTCCTCATTTCTTTTTTCCCTTCCTACTTTTTTTTTCTTCATATTTTATATATTAATAATTTTCTTCTTTTTCATCTTTTTCACTTTTGTTTTTTTTTTATTCTTTTTTCATGCTTTTCTTCTATTTATTATTTTCAAACTTTTTATTCATTTTTTCCTATGTAACAATTCCTCATACATTTAAAAACTTACAACAATCATTTTCATTGCCATAAATCATTATGTTTGGAGCGGGACGAGTCTAAGTAGCTAACGTAGCTTATGACTTAAATCACAATCAAACTTAAATAAATTTATCTTCCTATATGCTCGACCTGATAGAAGGATTTTTATTCCCTCTCTCTTCCGTCGTTTTAATTTTTTTTTTTACTGAACATTGTCATTGGTGAGTCTGCGACTTATTGAACAAAATCCATACACAAAGTCTCTTGTCCTTCAATCTTCAGTCACCATTAATCGATTCTTCTATTCAAGAGCTGTTGATGAATAAAAATGAAAAATGTTTTGAGGTGGCGAAGGGGGTGAAACAAGAATTGACCTGAAAAAGTGACTACTACTATTTAATGGACCTACCAAACAAATACTACTAATTAATTTGGACCTACATAACTTACTGCTAGACGGAAGGACGGACTCTTATCTTCCCAATAGAGAAACAATTTTCTTCTAATGAATGCCACATATTCGTTTCTCGTCTCAATTTCTGTTATTTCATTTGTTTCATTGTCATTTATTCACTAATTTTACCAGTCATTTTAAATGTTAATCATATCCTGTTTTCATTGCAGGAAATAAAACCCCACGTGAATAACAAAATCAAACCAAATCAACAAATCAAACCATCATAGCACTCTTAAAATTAAAAACATCTTAGTTCTTGCAAATCATTTTCCTTCTGATGTTTCTCTTTTTCTCTTCCCTTATATTTCTCCTACAAAAAGCCTCTAATGTTCGATCGTGCAAATTTCCATCCTCTACTTTAAAAGTGCAATAAATTTACAAATATTGCTTTTTCTCTGCTTATCTTTACATTTATTCTTTTCTTCTTTCTTAAACATTTTTCATTATCCCTTACTTTCCTTCAGGTCTTCTTTCCTTTCTCTTTCTCCAGAATTACTATATTGCTTACCTTTATTTCGAAGAAAGTTCAATAAAAGATCAAATTCCCCAATATATTGGATACCTCATAGATGTCATAAACTCTAATTTAAAGTTTCCTTTCACAAGTGTGTGAGTAAGAATTACTTACCACTAATGCAAATATCTCGAAAGAAATTGTGTTATATATATATATATATATATGTTATATATATATAGCATATATATATATATATATATATATATATATATATATAAGTATATATATTTATATATATATACATTATATGTATATATATATGTATATATATATATATAGTTATTGTTATATATATATATATATATATATATATATATATATATATATATATATATATATATATATATATATATATATATATATATATATATATATATATATATATATATATATATATATAGATATATATATTGGCTGAAGTAATTTTTTCTGCGAATTGCTAATTGTGCATGTAGTTCCATATGTCTTCCTCAGTAATATATTATAATTTGAATCATCTGCGACCTTCCCTTCTCCTTCTGCATAATAATCCTTCCGGCCTTTTTCTTTCCTTGTTTTATATATTTTTTCCTAATTTTGAACTAATTCAATCAAATCATACATATTACCTTTGGTCCGTGTGTATTTCTTAGAGTGTAATTTTATCTTCTAGTATGTCTTTTGGATAATGTGCATTTGTGCGGTTCACAGTGCCACAGCGTGTATTGAATGCACAGTGAGCGCTGTAATGGGCAAATTTATGCTTCGACTAACAAACTTCAGCAAAATATGGCAACGTCACATTTCATTTAATTATTTACTGTTTTTTTCTTCTGCAGAGTAAATGTCATTATGTAATTATCCTCTCAATATACAAGATATATAATACATATAATAGAAGAAGAAGAAGCAAAACACATAATTCCTCATTTGGCCATCCTACACCCTTTCCAGCCTCGATGACCCCTTCAAAGGCTGATGTCTTTCGTCACTACCTATTTGTAAGGAATAGAGAAGATATTGAATCAAAAGCTAAAATAGCAAAAGAATGTTTTAAAATTGTGTAGCAAAAGATGTTGGATGCATTTAGAATTTGTTTTCATATCCTCATATATCATTCGAAACGGTTAATATGAAAATTGAACGTTGATTGTGTCAGCTACAAATCTAAGTAAAGTTCTTATCAAACAAAGAAATGACATCTATATTAAAAAGCTAAAAACTTAGGAAATTTGATGAGATGTTTGACACATGTAGTAATGTACTTGCTATGATAAGCAAAATCAGCGGCAACGATTGTAGGATGTGCAATTAGAATTTCGAAGTTTTGTTGGACAAAAAGAAAGAATTAACCAGCTTGGTCCAATAGATAGGGCCACTACTTCAGCAAGAAAAAGAACTCAAGATAGATATGAAATACTTGAATGTAGAAAAATGAAATCTAGTAGTCTTGCTGAAAGTTTTTCTACATTTAGTGAAACTGATTCTTCAGGCAACGTTGACGAAAATATTGAAAGCGACGAAAAGAGTGATTCATCTTTTGTTCCAGATTCCGAATTACGAGAAAACAATCAAAACAGATTTTTATGTGATAAATTGTCTGTGACAGCGGAAAGATACCGAGAGAAAGTTTGTAGAGCTACTGAAATTGTTAATGCTGTTTTTGCAAGATATGGGATCTTAAATGCAGGCAATATGCTAATAGATAAAAATAAAGAGAATCTTCGCGTTGAGGTAAGTAAACTTTACACAAGTTTTGTGAACCAGAGAATGGCAGAGTTACTTCCGTTTGACAGAGTTGAAAAAGATCAAACCCAAATTTGTTGCAGCTATGGAATATGAAACAATTATTGCTCCTTTGGCTAAAAATACAGATATTTACTTTGATCGTACATAACCCCTGGACAACGTAAAGCTCGATGGCAGTGTATTGTAATTCAATTACATTTAATTATTTATTTGAAGTTTTTAAATTCACTAAGAGAAATTGGTAGACTATTCTTGTATAAATATACATATAAATTTGCCTATGCATATATATACTTGGTATAAGTATATGTATATGTATATGCTATGTATATATGTATCACAAAAGGAGGAGTTTATATATATATATATATATATATATATGATATATATATATATATATATATATATATATATATAGTTGTTTATAGTGTGCGTTAGTGAGAGGTTGTGTTTTATCGGAGCTCCAATGGAAATGTGTAGTTGGGTACTGTTTTGTTGGCTTTTCAATTAAGTGTAGCTGTGTGTTGCATCTCCGATGTATTTTGTTTTCAACCATTATATTTTACTATGTGGTGCTAATCCTCTATTTACCCAGGTATAACATACGTTTTCTGTTTTTAATTTTTGAATTTGGGAGCTTTTTTAGTTATGTTGTATGTAATTTATAGCGTTTTTAGATTGGGCAGTTGAAACTTTAAGCTAGTACCAGTTATAAGCTTTTTTTTTTTTTTTTTTTTTTTTCCTCGACTTTTTTTTAACTTTTTGGCGTTTACGTATTTGAATATCCGTTATTATAATTTATACAGTTTTTAGCTTCCACTTTTTTAGTTGATCAATGGTATTTTTTTTTCTTTTTTTGTATTCAATTTTTTTGAGAGTGTGAGAGTGTGCGAGGTTTTTGAACTTTCTGGATTATTCATATTTTAGATACTTACTGTAAATATAGGTTTTAGCGTATTTTTTAAATTTCCAGGTTTTAAATTTAGGTTTGGGGCCATGAATAACTTTATCCGTTTCTTCTTGCCTTGCCCTGTTTGTTTCTGTTCGTTGCTCTTTTGTTGTTGTGATCGTGTGTGCGTGTATGATGGCGGATCGCAGGCGGTTTTCATTTGACTTCACCAATAATCCGTGGCTGCACTCAACTTTGCATCCGTAATACCACCTCTCAACTCTTTAACCCTAATCTTGCTTTAAGTCTGAGACCCAGATGGCTTAAGAATTCATCCTTCTCTAACTTGTTTAATATATCCAACTATAACTTATTTCATACTTTCCGTCTCTAAAGGGGGGAGTATGTGCCTATGTAAACATGAATAAACACTCCCGTAACACGTCTCGTGAATCTTTGAATCTCCAATCCTGATATTCTGGTGGCTTAAATCTCTTCTCTTCTTCCCTACTACAATAATCTGTAGCTTCTGCTACTGTTCCCTCCTTAACAGAACAGACTTTCACGCCTTTTTTTGATTACCTACTACTTCCTCTCATACGAGATCGTTAAGTAGGTTCTCTCAACCCAAATTTGAGGTCCCTGGCTGGGACTTAATGTGTGTGAGCACACTCACTGAATGGCTTGGGTCCCCTGGCACCGACTTAGTGGAGGGAGGCCGAATCGTTCAGCAATTCCTCAACGATCCTGGAGCTAACCACCAGCAAACCCACACACATTCCACTGTCCTGTCCAATTTCCTTGAACACTAATTTAACCCATGTTTCACCATAATTAGTCCTTTCTCTCTTAAAATACACTACTCTCTGCTCCTATCGGTAACCTCACTCACAACCTTATATTCTCTTAATTTAATATTTCTCCAACAGCTCCATCCTGCCTTATGCGTTTTTTTCTGACCTTGATCGGGCCGATTGGGGGCATTGCGTTGCTTCTACGCCAACTATAATTGAATGACTGCTTCGCCCCTGGCGGTGACGCCTTCACTTCTGGCCGATAGGAGCTGTAATCGCGCCATGGTTGCTGCGCCTTCATTCCTTCTTCGACTAAATCTTTCTCTCCTCATAATCCATGGTTCGATCGTGCTTGTTCTCTGGCCATTCAGGCTAGGTGAGATAAAAGTGTATCGGGGAGTGGTTCTCCTATCACTCTTTGCACTTGGGTTAAAATCTGTGGCTACTCTTCTGACGTGCGGGGCCATTAAACGGTAAAGTGTGCCAACCTCCCCTCTCATATTCTCCTTACACAAATTCTTTCTGGCTCTTCGGCCAAAAACATTCAAACAACTTCTGTAAATCTGTTCTTCCTCCTCTTATTCGCTCTGATGGTTCTGTTGCTTATTTCTTCCAACTGAAAAGGCCAATCTCTCTGGCCTCCTTTTCCTCTAACTCAACCCTGACGATTCTTGCATTCCTCATCCTCCTCCCCTTCTCCTCTCATAGGGTCCTTCTATGCCTTGCCTGCATTACATTCGGATCATATGGGCTCCTGAAATTCATTGAGAACTGAAGGCGGGTGGACTGATGGCATTCCCCGAGTGCTTGGTGGGAGCAAGCTCGTGCTATCCCCTGCCCTCGTTCAACTATATTTTCATGTCTTCAATACTAACACTTTTCCCAGTGCTGGGTGAAGCACGCACATGTCCTCTTCTTCTCAACCTATTCCGAAAAAAAGGGAAGCCGTTCTGATCCTTCAACCATCGCCCTATAGCTCTTACTTGTACTCTATCTAAGATCTTGAAACCCTTCTCAACTCATTTCTTAGACTATCTGAATCTCATCTACCTCTTTCCTCCTAATAGATTCGCCAAAGTGCTGGCTTTCGGCGCCTGAGGTCTACTGCTAATATGATCTTTCCCATTCACTGATTTATGTTTCCGCCCTAGGGACCACATGGGGAGACTTGGTGTGGTGGCGTTGACATATCCAAAGCAGCTTTTGACCGGTATGGCACGCGTCACTGCCCTCCCCTCCTTTTCTTTCTTTCTCTCTCTCTCTTTCTTCTCTCTCTTCTTCTCTTTCTTTCTTCTCTTTCTCTCTTCTTTCCTTTTTCTTGGCCCCCCCTCCTTCTCTCTTGCTTACTATGTCTAGTTTTCTTCTCAACCGTCTCAATACTCTGGCCTGCATGCTGGTTGATGGGCTGACTCTTCTTCCTTCTGTTAATAAATAAGTCTCCTCAGGGTTCTGTCTACCTCCTACTTTATTCCTACTTTTCATAATGATCTCACCTCCACATCTAACTCTATTCACTCATATGCCGATGACTCGACCCTTCATTCCTCAACTCATTTCAATGCTGCTCCTTCTTTTTACTAGAATTGCCTCTCGTCCCTAATCTTTCCTGATTCTATTCCCTGTTGATCTGGATAGAATTCGGTGGGGGGCTCCTGCCCTGAACCCTTGTGAATTCAATCTCTTTAAAAAACTCACCCCTGTAATCTCCTCTCGAAGACACACCTTCTTCAACTTCCTGCCCCTTTTTCGACTTGCTCTCTCTTGCCTCTCCTGTTGACAATATAAACATCCTGGCTTTTGCAACATAAAATGCACAGTCTGAACCACTATCGCACTGGCTGAAGTAGCGGCCTCAAAGAAACTGAGTTCTGTTTTAGAGACTGCAGTATCTTTTTTTCCTTTCATAGTTGTGCCCAGCCATATACAAGGGCTCCCATCCGCCCTCTTTGCAGGCGGAGTACCTGCTCTGCTAGGTCTGGGGCCTGCTCTCACCCGGCTTTTAGATAGGTTCGAGAAAGCCAAAAGGCTTATAAATTGTCCCATACTTTCCAGTTCACTTGACCCCATCTTTGCGGCGCGATGTTGGTGCTTTATCTCTCTTTTCATAGGTACCGTAGTGGTGCGCTCGAGGGAACTATCACCCGCGTACCACTTCACCTTTACGTCGCCTCGTAGTACAAGTAAGAGTAGGTGCTGTATCTGCGTATGAGTTTTGTGTTGATATTAATAACTCCAGACCAGTTCGCTGCGGTGCTTCCTTCTTCTTTCCTGCCACCTTTGTGGAATTCACTTCCATCTTCTGTGTTTCCAACTCAATAATCTCCCCCACTTCAAGGCCTGCGTCTGCGCTCATCTGCGTAATTTGCGTTAGTAGTTCGATTCTGAGGGTGCAACACCCTCCTTGAATAGGGGCTCTGCCCGTGAGTGGTGGTGACAACCGTAAAAAAAAAAAAAAAAAATATATATAGAGTATATATATATATATATATATATATATATATAAAATATAAATATATGCAGCAGATATATATATATATATATATATATAATATATAGCAGGAATATATATATATATATATATATATATGTTATATGTAGTTATATATATATATATATATATATATATATATATATATATATATATATATATATATATATATTTAAAAATATATAAAAAAAAATATAAATATTTTATATATATTAAAAATATATATATATATATATATACATTTATATATACATATATATATATATATATATATATTATATCAAATATTCCTTTTTTAAAAAAAAAATATATATAAATTTATTTATGTTATTGTTATATTTATATTATTATTATATATTTCATATATATTATTATTGTTGTTATATATATATATATATATATATATTTCATATATATATATATATATGCCATATACATATATACATAGTTGGCTAGCTATATGGCAAGGTATGCAGTAGTAAAACATATGTTATGTTACATTTATGTTGATATTTGCTATATATCGCATATATATATATATATATATATATATATATATATATATATATACATACATAATAGTTTTATATAGTTATTGTATATATATATATATATATATATATATATATATATATATATATATATATATAGTTATATGTAGGCATATATATATATATATATAGTGTATATATATTTATACTTATAGTAGTATATATATATATATTATGTATATATATAGAGCATATATGTTATGCTATATATATATGTATATATGGTAGTATATATATATATATATATATATGTATATATATATATATATATATATAATTAACTGAAATTTTTAAGCATTTTTAATATATTTAATACATCTTACTCTATCATTTAATTGCTTAGAAGAAAACGAGAAAAGGAATAAGTGAAGGAATTGAAACATGGTTTGATTGAAGAATTGTAAAAGAAATACAGGAAAACAAATTACATATTTAAACAATGAAGTTCTAAAGATTTATGAACGCAACTCCAACATGTTTGAGTCATCACATACTGGTTTTTTCTCTCTTCTCCCTTGCCTTCTCAGCTTTATGCCCTTTTTCCTTTCCCTTTCTCGGCATCAAAAAGCCTTCTGTACCTATTCTTGTTCTTTTTTTTTAACGATACTCGTTTTATTTATCTTATTCTTGTTCTTCTTTTACCTATTTTTTAACAATTTCTTCATTTCTTTTTCCTTATATTTTCTTATCTTATCTTTTCTTATCTTTCGTATCTTTTCTCCTTTTTTTTCTGGCTTCTTACATTTTTTAATTTTTCTTTTTTTTTCTAAATTCTTATTTTTTTTCATTTTTTTTACGTATTCCTTTTTTCATTTTCCTTTCTTTGCTTTTTGGATATTTCTTTTCTTTCTCTTCCCTTTTTATTTTTCTGTTTAGATTTTTCAGTTTTTTTCTCATTCGTTTCCATTTTCTCTTTATTTGTCTTCTTTTTTTGTTTTTTTGCTTTTTACCTTTTCTTTTTTTTCGGGGGGGGGGGGGCGACATCTTTCAATAGATTGTGATCAAGTTTTTATTTATTAACTTGTCATTTTTCGGAATTTATCCTCCTCCTCTCTCTGTAATGTTCTTCTTTGACATCCTTTGAAAGTCTGTCCTTCAGCATCAATTATAGTCAAGATATAATAAGTGAAAAAGAAAGAACTCGTAAATATTAATTTGATAATAATCTCCAACTTAGTATGTAGGAAATAATAAATGAACTTATTGTCAATAACAAGTTTATTAATATAGTGAAATGACGTTGAATTTTCTTCAGTTCTTAAGGAGTATATAAGAAATGATCTTCCTTGAGAATTAAATAAGGACTGATCTTCCTTGAAGATTAAATAAGAAATGATCTTGATGATTGGGGTCATAATGATCTTCGAGATTAAACAAGGAATGATCTTACTTAAGGATTATAAAATAAATAATAAATTTCCTCGAGGATTAAATAAGGAATGATTTTTCTTGAGGATTAGGAATAAGTAATGAATTTCCTTAAGAATTAAATGAGCAATGAACGACTTTGAGAGGCCTGCATTGAAATATGAAATATTCACATTTTCAATTACGTTTACTTTGTCTAAATAATTTTGATACATATATATATATATATATATATATATATATATATATATATATGGTATATATATATATGTATATATATGTATATATATATATATTATATATATATATATCTGTATTGATTGAATATTTTTCAAAAGTTATGATAAAATTATTAAAATTTTATGTATATTATTATCAAATTGATCTCTTTCAAGGTAAGGAAAATGTTTCTCCAATGCGAAGAGAGGAATTGATGAAAGACTTCTTTGAGGAAAGAAACGCTTTCCATGGAAATGAGGATTCAAACGCCTTTGGCAATTTTCGCAAAACTTTTTCCAAACTTAAAAAATATTATATGCAATTATCTATTCTATCTTAAGAAGAAGAGGATCTATTGTTCTTGATAATTATATATTTTTTTCTTTTATTTTTTGTTTTTTTTATTGTTTTCTCTAATCTCCTTTGTTATTATATTTTTCTTCTGCTATACTTATTATTGATTTTTCTTCTTATTTAGGTCTCGATCTTGTTTTTCTTGGTCCTTGTTTTTTGTTTTCTTCTTTTTATTCACATTTTTCATATTTTTTTTTCTTCATCTCTTTCACTTACTCTTTACTTCATTTTCATTTTCTTTTTCGTTTTCCTCATTTTCTTCTATTTTCGTCTCC
>JABUQX010100571.1:35000-37053 GCA_015478945.1 Trachelipus rathkii | reverse complement strand
TTTTAACTTGCCAATATTTTTTATAATTTTCTTTTATCAATTTCGCTACGTATTGATTTATTATTATTTTTTATATATGTATTTTTAATAAAATTATTATTTATAAATTTGGTAATATATATTTATATATACTATATATATATATATATATATATTATATATATAATATATATATATATATATATATATATATATATATATAATATATATATATTATATATATATATATATATATATATACATATTATATATATAGATCATCATCATCAACCACCTTTTTTTCCGCAAGACTGGGGGGGTAAGGTACGTAACATGCACCGGAAACAGAAAGTAGTAGAAGAGAATATTACACAAGTCGAAAAGAAAGCCCAGCCTTATCTCCCCTTATACCTATTAGTGAGAACTCGCGCAGTCAGAAAATCCACCCTTAAGCTTCATGGGACAGCGACGGACCCCACTAGGCATCTCGCCAGTGTGGGGTTCATCCCTTCCCAAGTGGGCCACAACCATAACCCTCACAAAACCTGCCATTCACTCCTATTATGCACCTATTTCTTCTCGCCGCTGCCAAACTCACATTTCACTCCTCCAGACTTTCTTTTGCTGACTCAATCCACTTTTTCTTATGTCTCCCATCCGGTCGATTCCCAACACCACTCACACTATGACATCCGCTTAACCAAACCGACTATCATCATTCCTTTCCACATGACCAAACCATCTCAACGTACCTTCATTTTTCATTTCTCTCATTTATCCCTTTTTCCACACCACACAACTCTAAGACGTTCATTCCTCATTTTATCAATTCCTACACCTAAACAGCCATAAAGATTATCCAATTGAACACATTTGTTACTTTAGATCATACCTCTTATTCAGACCATAGTCTCACTCTACTATGCATTAACACAGGTAACAACATACCCTCACGTAAAACCCAGCTCACTCAAGACTTAGTCTCTTTACATCCACCAAGGATTTAATTGCACCAGCCACCTTCCTGCAATTCACAAATTTCCTACTACACTTTGCATCATCCGTTCCCCTTTTCGTTCCAAACATATATATCCTAAATATTTAAAAACAGGAGTCACTTGTTTCAGCTGCTTACAATCTAGCATAACTTCACACCGAAGACTTCCTCACTCACAACCATTATCTTACTCTTATCTACGTTTTACTTTCAAACCCCTCCTTTTACACACCCTGCCAAATCTCTCTACCAATCCTCTCAAACTCTCTTCAGATTCACCGCACAAAAACCATATTATATATATATAATATATAATATATATATATATAATATATATATAGTATATATATATATATAGATAATATATATATATATATAATATATAATATATAATATATCGCGAGATGATGATCGATTGGATTTGGAAGTTGTTATATAACAAAGCGTTTATGGAGGTAAATTCCGAGGTGTAGGTGAGAGCAATATTAGTTACCCTTATATTAAGGGTAAAGAGGTAAGGTAACTGTTAGTATATAGATAATTAGTTTATTGAGTTTTGTAGTTAAGATATATGCTGGTATTTGGGTCGAAAGAGTGCGTCGAATGACTGAAGAACTAATTGGGAAAAACAAGGTGAGCTTAGAAGTTGGTTAAGAGGATGTAGTGAGATCAAATCTGTTACATTGAAACAAATTGATTGGGGATAATGAGGGAGGAAAAGAATAAATTTATTTAGGATTTATGATTTTGCAAACAGGTGTATAAATGGTATTAATAGGGAAGCTCTATGGCAGTGTGTTAGTGATATGGTGTTGGTGGTAAGCTTCTGAATGGAATCAAAACTATGATGACGATAGTGAAGGTGTGTAAGGGAATAAATAGTCGAAAGTGATTAGTTTAATTATTAATAGCGGAATGAGACAGGGATGTGCTTATGCTTCCTTGGCGATCCAATCGTATATGGAATGAGGTGTCATGAAAAAATTAGAAGTAGGGGTGGCAGGGGATGGTGTTAGAAATGATGGGAGAATGAAAGAGATGTGGAGGGTTCCATACCTATTATATGAGGATGATTTG
>JABUQX010100571.1:25000-30000 GCA_015478945.1 Trachelipus rathkii | reverse complement strand
CTTTACGAATTTACAACCCTCATATTCGAGTTCTCTAACGACCCTTATAAACAGATATTTTAATAACTAATATGAGGACTAAACGAATTATTTTTAATTAGCTCCGCACCGCCTCCAGCAACCGTGCCGGTTGTCAACTCAGTCTCATACAGACTCCAGACTCCTTCTCCGACTCTTTCTTTCTCTGACTCCGACTTCGACTCCTTTCTCCACTTCTCTTAATGCATTTCGTCCTTTTTCTGGCACCCCTACGTGCGGTCCCCAGACACCCTTGATGAAACTGATAACCCTCATATTTTCAAATCTACGGGTTCGGATAATATATTATAAAAGACACAAATATTGTATTATTAAACAAATATTTAATAACTCGACACCAGCGCCGGAGCAGCACCGGTGCGTTTGCCGACTCCAACTCATCAGGTTCAAGATCCTTTCACCTTCTTCTAGTACTATCCAAATTTCAGCCCTCCTATTCCATGTATACGGCCATTTCTTCGGAGGACCTCCCCTCTGGGGGTCCCCAGACACCCTTTACGAACTTATAACTGTCATATGCGAGATCTACGAGTTCCAATAACATGGTTATAAGACACCCAATATTGTATGATTATTTAAAACCCCAAAAATTTTTTTTTACTTTTTTTAAAAAAAAATTTCAGGGCCCCCCCAAAAAAAAAACCCGCACGGAGCCAGCCCGGTGCCAACTCCGGATCTGAATCCTACTTACTCCTTCCTTCTCTATACCATCTCCAAATTCCAACCTTCTGAACGTCAGTTCAATTTTTAGGGGGCAGCGCCCCGTACGGCGGGCCGCACGATACTAAACCTCGTCTTACGACGAGGTTACGTCAACACAAAGCGTGCCTCAAATTTTAGGACGATACGATAAACCTTACCCGGGTAGATATATATACGCAGAGAGTGAAAGTATTTCACGCTCGGTCTTCAAGGTTGGCACACATACGAATCTGTACCTTACTATTTGTGCCCTACCTATTATTATGCGATGATTTGGTTTGTGCGGCGAATCTGAAGAGAGTTTGAGGGATTGGGTAAGAGATTTTTGGCAGAGTGTAAAAGGAGGGGTTTGAAAGATAAACGTAGAAAAGACTAATGTGTATGGTTGTAAAGGTTGAGGTTGTCTTCGCCGTGTGAAGTTATGCTGGTTAAGTGCGTGAGCAGCTAGTTATAACAAGTTGTCTTGAGTTTAAATACTTAGGATGTATGTTGGGTTGGATGAAGAGAGAACGGATGATGCAGAGTGTTGTAGGAAAGCTGTGAATGGGTGGAAGGGGGGGTGAGCAATTAAATCCTTGGTGTATGTAAAGGGACTAAGTCTTGAGTGCTTTAGGGTCTTACATGAGGGTATTGTTATCTCTGTGATGTATAGTTAGTGAAACTATGGTTTGAAATAAGAGGTATAGATCTCCAAAGTACAAATGTGTTTAGGTGGACAATCTTAGGGGCATGTTAGGTGTGAGCAGAATTGATAAAATGAGGAATGGTGTGTGGTCTGAAGAAAGGAGTAAATGAGGAGAATAAATGAAAAATCAGTGAGATGGTTTGCGTTCAGGGGAAAAGGTATGAATGATAGTCGGATTGGATTAAGCGGATGTATAGTATGAATGTGCTAGGAAATTCGACGCTGCATACCGAAGAAAAGGGGGATTGAACAGTAAAGAATGCATTGAAGGAGGAGGAAATGTGAGTTGGACAAGAGACGAGGAAAGGTGCATAATAGGAGTGAATGGGCGGGTTTTTGTGAGGGGGTATGGATTGTGCTTCCACCTGGGCAAGGGTAGAACCCTACTATTGACGAGATTGCATAGTGAGAATCTAGGGTGGACTTTTCTGACTGCGACGAGTTCTCACTAAATGGTACAGAGGGGGCGGTAAAGGCTGGGCTTTCTTTTGGACTTTTGTCATATTCTCTACTACTTTTCTGTTTCCTGTGCATGCTACGACCTTACCCCCAGTCTGTGGGGGAGAGAAGGTGGTGTGATGAATAATAATATATTAGTGATGAAGCAGATGTCATTTTTTTCGCATCGCGGATGCGGATGTTTGATGTATACGGGATTTCCGGAGTTTGATATATAGATATATATATATATATATTATTATATTATATATATATATATATATATATATATATATATATATATATATTATATCTATAATATATATATATATATATATATATATATATTATATATATATATATATATATATATATATATATATGCCAAATATATTTCGAGTTTTAGCCACAATCTATTAATATAATTGTATTACCAGGGTGCGGGACGGGGACCTAATTCAAATACACCCTCCAATCTTTTCCCCAACTCTTCCGGCACTTAACGAGAAGAAGATTCTACACAAATTGATTTATATACTTTTTTGCACTATGATTGAAAATTCAAATATAAGAAGGTTGTGCTTGAGAAAATATCAATTTGCTGCCTGTTTCTGCTGAGAGTCTGTTTCTCCTTTCATCATATATTAGCCAGCATTGCCTTAAAACTCTCCACTTGGAAACACTAGTTGGAGGACAGGCCAAGTATTTCCTTGCAAGTTTACTTAAGCGTGGGTAAACATTTTGCTTAACTTTCCACCAACTGACAGGATCATCATTTTGTATCATAATCGTTTTTTCTTGTGATAGTTTTCAATAATTTGCACTACATCTTTTGGTATATGCGTGTGTCTTTTTCATCTCACTACTGGACTGATAAATTCTTCAGTGAACTGTTTTGATTACTGTGTAAAGTGTGATTGGTGTCTGTAGATTTCGTTTCTTTTTCTTTTAATGGGTCGCGAATTAATAGACTGTTCGATTGAAGTTTTTCAACTTTCAACTGCAACCCAAAGTGACGATTTAACTTGTTCTAATACTGTGTTTACAAAATAAACTTGCCGTTATAAACGGGGACTTAGTAATTTGCCAATAGTATAAAGTCTGTTAATCCACAGAACCAAAAGCGTTTTTCTAGCTCTAATTTTATTACTTCTTTCATTCTTTTTAAACCGTCAACATTTTCATTTGAAGATGGTTTAAAATGCTTCCTTAGACGTATGAGATTAGTGATATATCCACCGGAGACAGAAGCTGTAGAGGTGCTGATTTTTGGCCATACCTAATTCTCATGTGACTCTGTTGATTCAAATTATTATGAACTTCATTCTGTGATATCATGAGTCATCATTACACATGTCTTCTCATTGTAAAGTTTTCGTTAAGATATCATCTTAAAAGTTATTTTTATGTATAAAATATTATCCAATCTCGACAATAAAGATCCGCCACAACATCAGCAGGGCAAAGGCGCGGATGCGAGATGCGGATGGCAGATGCGGATCTTTATAATGTGCGGAATGCGGATGCGGATGCGGATGCGCGATGTTACCTGCATCACTATATATATATATATATCATATATATATATATATATATATATATATATTATAATATAAATATATATAATATATATATATATATTATGATATATATATATATATATATATATATATATATCAGAGGCGACTCCTGCACTCGTGCTACTCGTGCTCAGCACGGAGTTAACATTATAGAAACGAATCTATTTTTGCAATTCGTGATACGATAAAATTCTCTTATTTTTTTTGCTAAAGTTGGTCAATAAATGAAATTATTATGCAAAATTAAAACGAAAAAGGTAAGATAACCCGCTATTAGAATAACGATTTAACCATTAAAAATGGCGGCAGTTCATGCCCATATCGGATGGCGGAGACGGCATCTTTGAATTTAGATTGATTTTAAATGTTAAAGTTAATCCTGGAATAAAACTACAGAAAACGTTAGAAAAAAAAAACGGTATAGAAAGAAGAACTTATTTTATATATATATATATATATATATATATATATATATATATATATATATATATATATATATATATATATATAATATATATATATATATATATATATATATATATATTATATATATATATATATATATATATATTCTTTATCTCTTATATTTTCCAAGAATGGGAGTAAGGTGCGCGACGGGCATCGGAAAAGAAAAGCAGTAGAAGAAAATGAACACAAGTCGAAAAGAAAGCCAGCCTTACCGCCCCCTCAGTACCATTAATTAGTGGGAAACTCATCGCAGTCAGAAATCCACCCTAAAGCTTCATGTGACAGCTTTTATATATATATATATAATATATATATATATATATATAATATATATATTATTATATATATATATATATATATATATATATATATATATATATATATATATATATATATATATATATAATATATATATATATATATATATATATATATATATATATTCTCACCCCGCCCATCGTTTACTATTTTCTTTTTCTCAAATATAATAACTTCCCCTCAGTTTGGAAGCACGCACATGTCCAACCTGGTTCGAAAAAAGGAGCCGCTCTGCATCCTTCTAACTACCGCCCCTATAGCTCTCTCACTTGTATGTCTATTTGTCTAAGATCTTTGAAAACCCTACTCAACTCTCCATTTCTTAGGATCATCTGGCAGTCTCATTCACTTCTTTCCGATCGCAGTACGTTCTTCGGCGCTCGAGTTTACTGGCGATAACTTTCCTATCCAACTGAGTTATGGTTTCCGTTCCTCAGGAACACGGGAGACTTGTGTGGTGGCGTCTTGACATATCAAGGCATTTGACGGGCCATGGCACGCGTCACTGCTTCTCAAGCTCCCCTCCTTTGCGTTTCCTTCTCTAATTCTCTTTGCTTACTTATGTCTAGTTTTCTTTCAAATCGCTCAGTATCGCTGTTGTTGATGGGGCGACTTCTTTTTCTTTCAATAGTGGTGTTTCTCAGGGTTCTGTCTTATTTCCTACTTTATTCCTACTTTTCATTAATGATCTTCTCACCTGCACATCTAACTCTATCAACTCGTATGACCATAACGGGACCTTCATTCTTCAACTCATTCATTCTGCTCCC
>JABUQX010100571.1:0-10000 GCA_015478945.1 Trachelipus rathkii | reverse complement strand
ATGTGAAAGTAGGAGTATTAAAGTAAAAACATTGGAACGCTCTCAAACAAATTGTTTTCACAAGGGTTTCTTTCTCTCTCAAGTATGAAGAACAACCACACGAGCTTTAATATAATAGTATACATATTAGTATATATATATATATTTATATATATATATATATATATATATATATATATATATATATATAATATATATATATATATATATTTATATATATATTAGTATATATATATATATTATATAATAAATTATATATATTATATATTATATAGTAAAAAGACATATCATTGAACCAGGGTTGTTTGGAGTCGGTTTGCAAAAATTTTTCCGACTCCGACTCCGACTCCGACTTCCTACTCCACCCTCTTCAAAATTACTTGACTCCAACTCCGACTCCGACTCCCCGGACCTCTTGGAATTTATTACCGACTCCGAAAAACAAATCCGACTCCGACTCCCTCTCTTCAAAACTAACGACTCCCCGACTCGCGGACTGTCCGACTCAACAGGTTTTTCCAAAATCCTGATTTGAAACAGATTATTATTATATTCATATCAAGTAGATATTGTATTAATTAATAGTAGATTTTTTAATAAAACAATATTATAAAATTATTGAAACAGTAAACAAGTCAGAAAACTCAAAGTGAAACTCGCAGAAAAATCTAATTAAAATAAACAGAAACCAAGTTAAACTTCAAAAAACCCATAACGAAACTTTCCTAACTAAACTCTATTTAAAATTGAATAGAAACAAAACCAAGATAGCTCAATAGCTCAAATTAAACGTTAGTCAGAACAACAACTAGAGAATTGAAAGAATGTGATAAAATAATCTTAATATATATATTTAATTTAATAACCTATACCTTTAATAGTCTTCAAATAAAATCTGTAATATATCTTAGTTTTATCTTCAATGGTCTTAATAGCTGATTTTTTTTTATTGGTTCATTTAATAGTATCCATTTTATTTCATTTCATATAAAAAGAATTTTATGTGTGGTGAGTACCAGATTTTTTTTATATCTAACCTTCTCTTGTTTTAGCTTCTAATTATCATAATTATCTTTATTTTATCCTCCATCTTCTATTAATGTGTGTCTTACAAAAATCTCTAATATAATTTGAGTTCTTTATGAGAAGAAGAAGAAGAAGTAAGAAGAAGAAGAAAGAAGAAGAAGAAAGAGAAGTAAGAAGAAGAAGGAGAGAAGAGAAGCAAGAAGGAAGAGAATAGAAGAAGAAGAATGATATATATATATATATACTATATATAATAATATATATAATATATATAAAATATAAATATACCTATATTATATATATATATAAAATAGTTATGGGATAACGGCGTCGCCTGCCGATTTCTCGAAGACGGTTTGAGATATCGTAATGAAACTTTGTAAGAATTTTTCGTGGCCTAAATTTTACAAGAGCCTACAATATAATGATAAAAATTTTCATGCAAAAAAATAAATAATATAAAAAATATAAAGATATATATATATATGATTTTCATTTTTATTATTTTGATGCCAAATATATAAGGATTCTAACAACTGAAGATCGCCGGCTCCTCTCTTTAAGGCCCAATATTTCAAAAAATTAGATCTATATATTGATGGCCTTCTCTCCTTAAGAGAATGAGTGTTTTATGTAACTGAATCACCGGGGGATGTATGTAAAAATTTCCTAGAGTTCTAAATGTTTTATGCTCAGTCAATACGGTGTGGAAAGGCTTTTCGTTATTTTCTTTTTCTATTGTAGGTGGCATCGCAAGTCACCGCACTAATGTACGATATATTACTGATGAGCCATAAAGGCCTAAAGGGAGTTTATCTCTTAAATCAAAATATTTCCCAATTTTTGTTTTCACTCGAAAAGATAATCTAAATTTTAAATGTGGAAAGTTTGTTTTCAAATTCCACGTCAATTTACGCCACGAATCTTCGGAACTTTCATTTCCATAAAAAGGCAACTCATATACAAATTATCCTTAGGAGCTGTTAATTTAGCCTGAGACTAGAAACCACAGGAATAAAAGTAAATTTTCTCGAAAATCCTCTTAAGGGAACAATTTCCAATTTTAGTGCAGATAACTTAGGGTATAATACCATTATGGGTTTTGTACAGTCTTTCAACTCTACATATTTCTGTAGGATTTGCACTAGTAGTAGGGATCAGTGTAGGAATGTATTTAAGGAAAGGTTAGAAGTAAAATTTTGTCGTCAATCAGTAGAAGTGGATGATTCTGACGACACTGTGTGAAATTTGTATTATCCTTGCATTTAAATCGATTATCTAGAAATGCCATAGAATAAATATATACTATAATTAATATATATATATAATATATATATATATATATATATATATATATATATATATATATATATATATATATATTTATATATATATATATTAAATATATATATATATATATATATATATAATATATATATATATATATATAATATATATATATAGATATATATATAATCAGTGTGCTTGGTTTGGGACACGATTTAACAAAAAGAAAAAAATTTTTTTTTTAAACCAACTAAAAAACATTGTTTTTTTTGTTTGCTTTGTTTTTAAGGTTTTAATGTTTTTTTCATTTGTATTTTTTGATTTTCCTATTTTAAAAAAAAACAATAAAAAATGCTCTAAATGAAAGAATATAGCTAATACATCCTATTACTAAAATAGTAAATAAATTGAATGAATTAAAAACTAATGTATGAATATTTGTTTTAAATAAAAAAAACTTAAATCAAACTTTTTTTTTTTTGAGTTAGAAAATTGCTATTAAGATGTTAAAGTAAATAAAATATTTTTAGGGATTAGTTCCAAAGTTATTTTTGAGAGGAAGGAATTCTTCAAACAGTTTATCTTTCCCAAACGTTTTATATATTACAAATTAGCAGCACACATTTATCGTTTATGTTTTTTCATAATTTCAAATTTCTAATTTAAAAAACATTGTTAATAGAATGGAAAATTTATTTTTGTCCATATATATATATATATATATAGTATAATATATATATATAATATATATATATATATATATATATATATATATATATATTATATATATATATATATATTATATATATATATATATATATATATATATATTATATTATATATATATAATAATATAAATATATATATATATATATATATATATATATATATATATATATATATATATATATATATATATATATATATATATATAGAGTGGGTAAAGGAGATACTTCCCAATTCCATCGAAGATTTTAAAAAATTGGAAACCAGGGCCAAATTAAAGCCTCAAATTCTCCGATAGCACACCGTTTAAAATTGTTCAAATTAAATGAAGTTGGAAAAATTAAAAAAAAGAAATGGAGTGTGACATTGCCAGTGGAGTACATGTAAGATTGAGCATAACAGTTAAGTCTGATTCAGAGAAATGGATGGAGAAAAGATGAAACTGTCTGAAATACGAGTCGCAGAAATTCTCCTCATAGAAGTGGGTACATGACTGGAATATTCAAAAGAGCAATTTATATTGTAATAACAATAGAATAGGGAACGTGATGCAACAGTTTGAAGACGAAGAAGATTGGAGAGAGTTTGTTAGTTAGAGTAGGAGAGCAAACGAATCAACAAGTCTTAGATTATACTTTATCATGGAGAGAAATATGTGTAGAACCATCCCAGATATGTTGATTCGTAGTCTAGACAAGGACAAACAACGCCCCTATGCAGAGCTAGCAACTAAGATGGTGAGAAGATGTTCGGAAGACGCCATGGACACATAATTTCCTAGAAACTAGTTAGAAAGAACATAATGTTATCTTTCTAAGAAAGATCACGAGAATAGAAAATATCAAGAATATTAAAAACAAAAGAATTAATTATTAAACCAGGGGGCAATAACAAAATTAGTATCAGAGTCCATGGTTGGTAATGCCATAGTAGAACTGTGGTAGTGTTCTCAGAATTATTTACCTACGCTAAGATTGCCTTCTTTCATTGTTGTACGAAAAAGGAAGAAATAATTTTAATTTTAGGCTTCAGTGTTGCCGAAAGCCCGCGATAGTCCACGGGCGGTCTTCCGTTGGGGGCGACCTGTATGCCACCCTACGGTATGCGTTAATAAAAAGAAAAAAAAAAGAAAAAAAACAGTGTCATGGCTTCTACATTCGCTCTACAAACTGTACGTAGATACATCAAATTTAAACTAAAATAAATTGTCTAAGCTTACTCATTTTGTAAGCTTAGGTGTGTAGCCCCCCAAAAATATAAATCAATTTCTTTTTGCTTTTTTGTTAATATTAATTAAATTATGATATTACTACTTTAAAAAACAAAGAAAGTTTGTGTCTTTTCTGTTTCATAAATTTAGAATCATAAAAAGCATTTCCCAGTTTTATCAACTTTACAAAAGCTTAAATTTTTTATTGCCCCCCTGGTTTAATAAACCAGTACCAACATATAGTTGCGTGAGATTAATTAGGTCAAGTAGATAAATGAATAACTGAGTTACTGAGGCATTGAAAACAACATTGTTTTCTTTAGCACAATTATAGGTACGAGAAAGATCAGGGGTCTGTTACTTCAAGGCTACCTTCCTAGCCATATTTATTCTTTGTTGAACAAGTGCTTGTCCTCAAATTGGAGGAGTAGATGATGCAGTGGTGGACGTTATCTGATAGAGTGGAAGGAGAGACAGTAACAGATTGATTTAATGAGCAAAATGTAAAAAAAGAGTTGGGATTAGAACAGAATTCTGAGGAACGCTACTAATGGATAGATTTAAAGGATAAATGTTAGTTATCTACAATAGCAGCCATAGAACGACCGAACCGGAAATCAAGGGAAGGTTGCGAAGAGAAGGGTAAATACCCAAGTGGGAAGTTTAGGAATTAAAGATTTGTGACAGAGACTGTTAATAAACTTCAATAAGTCTAACTCTACAGAAAAAGATTCATCGAAATGAGGAAGAGCAGAGGACCAAGAATCGGAGAGAAAGGAAAGAAGATCACCAGTCGAGCTGTCCTTATAGAGGCCATACTGGCAATCAGAGATAAGATTACAAATTTAAGATATCTCTAAATCTTCTTGTTAAGAATAGTTCGAAAACTTTAAGAAGAACAGAGGTTAAAGCGATAGGATGATGGTTGTATTGTTGACTGGAGTCCCGCTTCTTCAGCACATGCTGGATGAGTGCACTCTTACAGTAGGAGGGAGGTTGAAGTTGATAAGCAGTTAGGAAAGAGTTTACTAAGGTAGGGTTCAAACTCATAAGAACGAGTTTTGAGGACCACTAGAAGGATAACTTCATCATTCTCCGCCTTCTTAGTGTTAAGCTCAGAAAATGCAGAAATAACATTTAAATGAATTGAAAGGAGTTGGAGTTAAGGAATAGATATGCAACCGTCTAGACTGAAATTAAAGGGAAAAATTTGAGCAAACAGTTCAGCTTTAGCAGAAGTTTGAACAGTAGTATTACCTAAAGAGAAACAAGAAGAAGGAGTGAGGAAGAAGAAAAGTTGGAGTTGACATTTTAAAATTGCAAAATGTCAGGAAGAGTGTGAGGAAGAGGAACCAGAAAAGTTGTTAAGTTTTCCACGAAAAAAACATTAGGGTCTCTAAGAGTTGATTTTTTGTCATTCCGAGATGAAATGTATAAAAACACGACTTCCTAGAGTTGAGGCAACGCTGATTTCTGATAAACCAAGATTTATCAGTTTTAGCTCAAGGGATAGAGAATGAAACGAATGCCTCCATATATATATATAATATAATATACTACTACTATATATATACTATATATTAATATATATATACTATTACATTATATATACTATACTATACTATACTATATATACTATATATATATATATACATATATATACTAATCATATAATATAATATATACAATATATATATACTATATTATATTTACTTATAATATATATACTAATATATATATATAATAATATATATACTATATATATATATATATATATACCTATATACTATATATCATATATATATAATATATACTAATATATATATCAGAATTGAAGGTGAACACTTTAATATGTTGAAGAAGTAAAAAACATGTCTATTAACTTAAATGTGCTTTTGATTAGCTTAATGTAAATATTGGCTCAAAAACTTATAAAAAACATTCTATATAAGTGTAATATAAATACTATATAATAAAAAAAATAAATATTCTTAAACTGCTATAAAAAAAAAAGTTGTGTTTGATTTTATAAAAAAACGCGTTTTTTGCTATTTTTCCCAAAAAACGTTTTTTTTCAAATATTACTATTAATATTATATATATATATATATATTAGACTAGTCCTTCAATACCACTATACTATATATATATATATATATATATATATATATACTATATATATATTATATATATATATATATATATATACTAAATATATATAGTAAAAAAACAAAAAAATATTAAGTTTTAAAAATCGATAAAAAAAAATATATCTAAAATATACTAGTATATATATATATTATATATATACTTATATATATCACTATATTATATACTATATATAATATATATATCTATATATATATATATCTATATATATATACATACATACAAATAATATATACTATAATACTATAGTATATATTCAGAACGTCACCACCACGTGACCATTACACTTCACGAAACGCATACACGATGCACTAACAGAAGTAACACAAAACCTCACAACAACTTGTTTCACATAAGTTCACGCACCTCTTTCAAAAATCTATTATACTACATATATACCTATACTACCTATACACTATATATATATAAATATATAATATATATACTACCTATATAAATATATATATATAATATATATATATATATAATTACTATATTACTATATATATAATTAATATAATATATCCTTTTTCGCCCCCCCACTCCCCTCCTACCAGAGCGAACCACGCCAGCCAGTAGGTACTCGCCACCATGGTTGAATTTCAGTCAGTGAATTGTTTCTAATGCCTCCAAGGCATAGCAATTTATTATGAGGCATACTTTGTGTGTTGATGGTTGGGAAAAGGCCATCTTTGACAGTTGGGGGAGTGGCTCAGAAAATAATTAATTGATATTCCCTCTGCCCAGAGCGGAACCGTGAAAGCATTACCCTTGTTTGTTTACTATTGGAGAGTTCTATGTTTCACACCCTACACTATTAGAAAAAAAGGTTCGAGATAGAACCATTTAGGTTCCCCACGCTTTGTTCCCGCATTAGAACCCTTTTGGGGTAATCATTGTTAGAACCCTTTGTGAAGCGGTTCCAAAAAGAACCAGTGTACAATGGTTCCAGCTTGGAACCCTTAAGGCGCTTCCAAAACATTACCAGAGAACGGTTTGAGACCTAGACCATGTTAGGGTTCCCCACAACTCCTGGATATAAACCCTTTGGCGTATCATTTAGAAACCCTTCTAAACAGGCGTTCCAAAAAAGCAACCGTGTACAATGGTGGTTTGGAACCTCTCAAGCCGGTCCAAAAAATAACCATAGAGAAACTCTTAGGGGCTTCCAGAAATACCTATAATAGGCGCGTTCAGTATGCGCAAGCCCTTAACGCGTTCTTTGGTCCACATATTTCGAACCTTTAGGACTTCCAATTAGAACCTTATTGCAGCGGTACAAAGGTAAATTACTAAAGTCCTCAAAGAACTTTCAAGGCGTTTCATTTTCATGTTTATGACGATATTATGCATCACCTACATATATATATATAATATATAATATATATATCCATATATTATACTATACTATATATACTATACTATACTATATATATATTTAATATAAATCATTTTAATATATATTAATGTAATTATATTTATTTTTTATTTTTTTTTATTTAATATATATATATATATATATCACATAATTCTTATTTCTAAGAACGAAGCAAAATTAAAATTAAAAGGAAAATAAAATTAATCTCTGAATAAAATATATATATTAATCATATATACAATGAACTACAAACAAAAACTATACATAAATATAATTTAATACAATATTATATAATATATATATATACACATATATATACTATATATATTATATATAATTATATAATATATATAATATTATATATATATATACTATATATATATGATATTTATATATTATATAATATATATATATATATATATATATATATAATAATATATATATATACTATTATATTAATATATATATATATATATATATATACTATATATATATATATATACATTATACATTATACATTAGAAATATATTAAAAGATCTTATTGAAATAAGTAAATACCTTATTAGATAAAGTAGGAGTACCAAACAAAACTTAACTAACTAAATAGAGAATTTTCAAACACAATTTAAAATAATTAAAATAAAGTAAAAATATTCAAACGTGCTTTTTTGGTATCGCTGAAGTGCATGTTTGCATTCACAAAATTTATTTTTAATAAACTTATTACATATTGCTATAGTATATACAATGCAATTTCAACAACAAACAAAACCATACATAAATAAATAATTCTGTCAATTATATAATATTATATACTATATATATATATATATCATCATATACTATATATAATAATATATATATATATATATTATATATATATATATATATATATATATATATATATATATATAAATATTAGTACAATTTATATCTACATATTTTTATATTACATTACTATATATATATATATATAATATTATCATATATATAACATTATATATATATACTATATATATATACTATATATATTACATAGTATAGTATACTATTATATATATATATACTATATATATACTATCATATATACTATATATACATTTATATATATACCTATCATATATATATATATACTTTTTCTCTTTGTATGCCTAAATAATTTTTTATAAGATATAATCTATTACGTAATAATTAATTATAAAAGCATTTATTAAAAAGAATGGAATCTCTCCTAATACCTTATTTGACAACAAAGTAGGAGTACCAAACACAAAATTAACTAACTAAAGAAAGATAACTTCAACACAAATGGTTAAACAAATACTAAAATAATAAAAATATAATAAAAAACTAGTCATTTTCGCTGTCGTGATTGTCACCGATTTTTTAATACTGATTGTCAACATTGTATTATCTTTAAAGGTTTTAGGCTCAACAACACTGGGCACAAGTCGTCAATTGCGCCATAAAAATATCCTTAATTTTGTAATAATAGTACTATAATATATATATATATATATATAATATAATTACATATATACATATATATCACTAATATATATACTATTATATACTTTCACATTATATATATTACTATACTATAATATATAATAATATATATATAATGGCATTGCAACAAAAGCATTTATGAAGATCTTATTGAAATAAGTAAATACCTTATTAGATAAAGTAGGAGTCCCAAATATAAAATTAACTAAATTAAGAAACAGAACTTCAGACACAATTTAAAAATGTAAAATAATAATAAAATATTAAAAACTAGTCTTCTTTTTGTGAGTGTGCGACTTGCATTTTCCTCTAACTAAATGTAGTTATGCCTATTTTTAAAATTTTTATATTTAGTCCTTCATGAGTTCTGTATACAATCAGAGAACTGGCATAGAAGGCTTCCCATTGCTTGGGAACTGAAAGCAAAACTTCTCCATAAAATTGAATGTGTGTTAACGATGACTTTGATGTAAGCCCAAATATTGATGTTTTTTGAGGTCAGTGGATTTTTCTTTTCATCAGTAAACACAATAACACGGATAAGGGAGCCATAGAGGCGTACTGACGTTAATAATAAATTTCATTAACCAATTACAATCAAATAATTTCACATATATATATATATATATATCAATATCATACTATATATATATATACATATACTAATATACTATATAATTATATATAATCTATT
>JABUQX010100570.1:7500-11032 GCA_015478945.1 Trachelipus rathkii | reverse complement strand
CAATAATAAACCCCTTAGGAAATTGATGTTCCTAAAGAAAATGCCTCAGAATTTTCTTTTCATTTCTTTCATCATTTATGCTTCTTGCCTTACAGAATTTTCTCATAATTCTGTATTTTAAAGGTATACACAGCATGGTTTCTCTCTCGATTTACAGGTAAGTGGTCACCAGGTGAATTCATCCACATTTCTGTTGTTTTTATTAGGTTATAATAGATAAAATAGGGACAAAATTTTGCAGAAAACGAAAAGATGTTCTCTCTAACATAACATATAAGTAGGTATGATAATGAAAAGGAACATCAGCACAGCTCATATGTATATCTTTCTCTCGATTTATATTTGGGGTTTTCTATATACCCTTTATTATTTTATTATACTATTATACCAATAATATAATATTATAGGTATATAAGTATATTAAAAAAGTCCTATCCAAGATTAATCCAAAACCTGTTTGATATATAATCTAATAAATCACATAAAGTTGTTGAAAATTTATTATATAATATATATTTTAATATAAAATGATCCCTATCTATACCTATATCTCATAATATAATTACATTAGATTTAAATAAGTTTATATAAAATATTGTGCCTATACTAATATAAAGCATTGAATATATATATTTTATGTTAATTATAATATCTATATTCTAATATAACATATATATAATATATATAGATATATATAATATTTCATATTTTTATATTAAGCCTGGAGGAAAGTCACAATAATAATATATATACAAATACAATTATATTAGATTTCTAAGTAAATGGTTTACATAATTAATCTTAAAATATATATATCTACCTATAAATATATAATACGATCAAAAATCAAATATAGAGAATATTCATTTACTAAACTATATTACTAAATAAATAGTATACTTTATTATATAAAACTATTTTATAATAGTACATAAAAATAGATAGATAAATAATATAATATATATATATATATATCTATACTGGGCGAGTCGGGAGAAACACTTATTAACACTATATTCTTTAAAATCATCATATTTTAAAGTGATGGATATAATATTAAATGTTGTTGGGGTTATATTTTTGTCAATCATCATCAAAAACGGTTTGGCTCGAAAGCCATATAACTGTGTTTGATGGTATTTTTCCTCTTAATTATATTTTGTTTGGAAACTTATTTGCAAGCATTTTGCATTATGCTTCATTTGTTAACTGTAATACTATTGACAACTGAAGTTTACCAACTATTTTAATAATAAAGTTGCTTCAACTTTTATTTCTAGTTTTTCCACTATCCTGTATTCTTGAAGCGTAATATTTTTTTAAAAAAAATGCTTCTCCCTGCAATAACAAATTCAACCTTTTCCTTCTCAGGAATGAGTGTATATCATACACCAAACAAGCACTGTGAACTGAAGAAAAGCAGGGAAACCTAGTCTACATGGGGAATCTTATATCGGTTTACATCCTCCTGTTCCATTAAGCACTAAAGTTTTACGAAATTTCAAATTAATCGATTTAACAGGAAGAATTGAAAACTCTATAACTGTATATCTGAGGATCTGTATCTATGACTATGCCAGTCATGGTTTCTATACAATATAGGAGTGCGTAGACTGGTGGATCTTGCTTTCCACTTTCTCGTCAGTGACTACTTAGGTTCTTCTGGGCTTGAACGCATATATAGCGTGAATATCTTGCCATTATAGCGCTAGACATATCGATAGAATTCGATAGAAAAATTTTACTGAATGTTGCTTTATATTTTCTTATATATTCCTCTTCTGTTCGAATTTTATATAGATAGAAAATTCCTTGACCAACCTAGTTCAATTCTCGTAAACGTTCTCTCCGAACTCTGTTATGCATTTTTTTTAGTTACTTTTAAGTTGCTAGCATAACTTTTGGCAACGTTATCCAAATCCTTTAAATATATCAATATTGGTGTCCTACCATAGTAATCATAATCTTTAGTTTCCTCTCCCAAACTGGGATTTATTCTCTTTTTCTTCTATCGTGTGTTGTGCATTCATGATCCTGTTTATTTGTTCTCCTATCTACAACTTAGGGAGACTGATTATTCACACTCCATCTCATTGCGGTTTGCTAATTCCAATTAGAAAATCGAACACATTACAATAGCAAAAATAAATTATGAACTAGGAAGGCAGCCTTGAGAACTTTGCAACAGACACCTCTGACTTCATACTCTTAACCTAGAGGAAGAGAGAGAGAGAGAGAGAGAGAGAGGTGATGAGAGAGAAGATTTTGAGAGAGAGATGGAGAGTAGAGAGAGAGGAAAAGAGAAGAGAATTGAGAGAGAAATGAAGTATGCTTTTTATAGAATTTATACATCTCGGCTATTATAATATTCGAAGTGCAATCAATATAGTCACTCAGTTCTTCTTCCTATTCCTACCATTGACATATATCCTCCACTTATCAATCTATGAAATAGAACATTACTTCTGGGACAAGCGATGTCATTATATCCCCTTCTTTAAGCTCCTTAATATCCTTGATGAGAATATTTTCTTATCATCTAAATCTGGTTTTCTCATATGCAGGGTTTAGCTATTTTTATTTTTATGCTTTTGTAACAAGCTTCGTGTTTATTGTTGGATGCTTCTGAGCTGATGCCTTCGTGACATTTTTTTCGATACTCCCCTTGTAGTTTGGTTCAGCTCTGCATATAGGGGCATTTCTCGTTACTGGGTTATTGATTTATCTAACATTTCGGGAGCTGCGTTCTCACCTATCTGGCGTTCCTGCATAAAAGTGTAGTACCAATATAGAAAGCTATGCCTTTGAAACTTAATGGTGGGCTTCCTTTTTCAAGCAAGGCTCACAAAAATATCATTCTTCTAGACCTTTTTCACCGTACGAAATTGGGAGATGTACAGATTTTTTAAAAGACTTGATAGTACTATGAAAAAATCTAGATAATTTTTAAAATCAGGAATAAAAAGCGATTCCCATAATTCCTCGTAACAGCTTCAAATTCAAATATGCCTTTAAAAAGCTTTCGGCTAAACTCATCCCAAGGCTCATATTCTCTATCCAACTTACCCCAATTCTTTTTGCTTTGGAAAACTTCACTTAATCCGGCTTGTAGTTCTAAAACACCTTTCCACTCACAACATTTGGGTTTTTCACACCAATTTCCAGCTGGGCATGGTTTGGGTGAATTTATCTATTCAATTATGCATTCCTACTAGGGCCTATTACTCATCTTATCCTTTTAATTTATTTGTTGAAAGAGTTCTGTCAGTTTTTTGTGAACTAAAGATAGTGCGGTAAGAGTGTGCTCTGCTTACTGGCGCATAATTTTGATAGATGGGTTTTGTGAGATGCTTGGGCTATGCGACTTGAAAGGAAATTTGGGATCCACTTTTTTGAAATTGTTCCGTCCACAGGAAATTGAAACATTCAAATAAACTCAAGAGGATTGCCACTGCTGGGTGGGTTGAGATTATGTGTTCGAGAGCAAGCTTGGAACGCACTTTGTAATACATCTATTCTGTTAAGTGCTTGT
>JABUQX010100568.1:12500-19497 GCA_015478945.1 Trachelipus rathkii | reverse complement strand
GTTGTACTTCGTTCAGTTCAATGTTGGGTGTTTAATAATTTTCGCATTTATCATTGAGTAGCTTTCCATTTTCGTGCATACTTCATATATATATATATATATATATATATATATATATATATATATATAAATATATATAAATATATATATATATATATATATATATATATATATATATATATATGTAATATATAGTAATATAATATGTATATGTAACAATATGTAATGTAATATGCATGTATATGTAATAATATGTATAATAACCAATATTAATATAAAAGACGTATAATAATAATAATATATAGATAATAATAATAATAATAATAATAATAATAATATAATATGTAGCATAACAACAATAATATAGCATAATAATAATAACTTCAACTATAATATGTAATATAATAATAATAATAATAATAATAATATAATAATAATAATGTGTATGCACGTATATGGAAATATGTATATGTATGTAGTAATAGGCATAGCATTAGCATATTAATATGTAACAATATTATTATATATGTAGTATGTAATATGTATGATATATATAATAATATATGAAATAATGTGTAATATGTAATAATAATATATGTAGCAATAATAATAATATATATGACCAATAATAATAATATATGTATAATAATAATAATAGTAATGTATGATTTTGATTAATATCTGCCAATGTATGGCAATATATATATGTATGTATCAATATATATAATAATAATATAATATGTATATATGATTTACATTGAGTGTTGGTAACCAGCATAATAATAATAATAATAATAATAATAACCAATAATAATGTAATAATATGTATGTATGTAATATATATAATAATAATAATATGTAATAATAATATGTATGTAATGTTTAGATGTAATGTAATAATGGCATATGTATATGTATGTATAATATATGTAATATATATGTATATGTAGTAATAATAGTATGTAATATATAATATAATAATATATATATATATATCTTTATGTAATAAACAACAGCCAATAATAATAATATATATGTATATTTAGATAAAAGGTAATAAGAATAACAATAGTGTTAATACTATTAGTACTCCTATATTATCACTTAATAATAATAATAATATATAGCCATTAACTTAGACATATAATCCTAATATATAATATAGTAATATTTATATATGTATTTAATATGTAATATGTATTATGTAAAATATGTAATGTTTTAAATATGTAATAATAATATATATGTATATATATAGCATAATAATAATAATATATATATATATATATATAGCCAACCAATAAAAATATACAAACACATATATATATATTTATATATATATATATATATATATATATATATATATATATATATATATATATATATATATATATATATATATATATATATATATATATATATATATATATATATATATATATATATATATATATATATATATATATTTTCAGTTCATTCCGAACCCTACAGAGTAGCAACTCCCGTTTATATTTTTCCGCTTTTTATTTGTTTCTTTTCATACATTTTTCTATATAATTGACTATACACTCCTTTACCCAATACTCCAACGCATAATTTGGCATCTTTTATGCTGTTTACACAAATCATTAGCCGACTTTTCAGTCTCATATTCTTATCCAGTCCTGATTTTTACATAATAATTTGTAGTTTTTCATGTACTTCTTAGACATATTTCTTCTTAATGTCTCATATATGCTCTTAGTAATTACCGATAACAGATACCGATGTGGATATATGAAAATTGTAAATAATTGCCGAATTTCTTGCCAATTATTTGCCAATTTCCATCCCAATTCGAACAATAATCATTTTTAATTTTAATTTTTCTCCTCATATTATAGTATAATAGCCACACTGAATCGCTGGTTCTCTTGTTCATTCATTTGCCGATTCCTTTGTCAATTTCCTTGTCTATTTCTTTGAAGATTCCATCATCAATTTCTTTTCTGATTCCTTTGTTGATTCCCTTTTAGAATCTCAATCATTTAAGGGGACTTTCTCGGTAGGTGGTACCTAACTTTTGGGGGTAGTATTCATCAATTCTATGAATTTTAGGTTTTAATACTTTCTAGGGCAGAATTAACTGCTCATTCGAATGGTTTGTTTATTTTAAAAAATATATATTTTATTCATGATACATAGTGGTACACGTGGGGAGTGTCAATTTTTGGGAAGTTATAAATGAAAAATCCCGATAACCTTTTTATATTCATCCGATCAGCACGGAACTTTTGGGGCATGTACAGTCGAAAAAGATTAACATTTTTTTGTTTAGGTATATTTTTTGCTTGCAGAATAGATCAGCTGCTGTTCATGGGAAAATTTGAAATTTTCAGGCGCGGACTTTCTACTAACTATATCAACATCCGCGGCGCAAACTCTAACATTGCCTCTGTGGAATATCACCTCTCTAACTCTAACCCTAATCTTTTGCTCTTGTCAAAACTCAGATATGTTTGGGATTTAAATCTCTGCCTCGTTTAAGCAGTATCCAACTTCACAAGCTTATTTCATAATTTCTGTCTGAAGGGTGGGGTATGTGCCTATGTAAACATAAACACTCCTAAAACACATCTCGAGAATCTCAAATCTCCTAACTTCGATATTATGTGGCTTAATATCTTTATTCCTTCTACTACAATAATCTTGTGCTTCTGCTACTGTTCTCCAAACATAACAGATTTTCACGCCTTTTTTGAATATCTCACTACTTCTCACGAGACTGTTACATCTTCTCATCTAAATACAGAGGTCCTCTATTTAGGGGATTTTAATGTACACAACACTGAATGGTTGGGGTCCTGTCATACTGGTTTAGGTGGGGATGAGGCCGAATCATTCAGCATTCTCAACGATCTGGAGCAACTAATTAATGAACCAACAGACATTCCAGATCGTCCCAATCAATTCTTGAACACACTTAGCCTATGTTTCACCACTAGTCCTTCTCTCTTTAAATACACCACTTTCACTTGTATAGGTAAATCTGACAACAACCTTATATATCTCAATTTTAATACATTCTAACAGATCCATCCTGCCCTATGCGTTTTTTTCTGGCACTTTGAAAGGGCCGATTGGGCGGCCTTGGGTCGCTTCTACGCTAGCTATAATTAAAATGACTGCTTTGACTCTGGTGTAGCTTCGGCTTCTGCCGATAAGGTGGGAACTGTAAACGTTGATGGGATAAGCAGGTTCATTCCTTCTTCGACTAAATCTTTCTTTCTCCTCCTAATCAGTTTTGATCGTGCTTGTTCTATGGCCATTCAGGCTAGAGACAGTGGGTATCGGGGGTGGAAAAATTCTCGTTCTTCTATCACTTTTGCTAATTTTCATTCTTCTAAAAATCGTTGCAGGGATACTCTTCGTCAAGCAAAGCGGGCTTTCATGAAACGAAAGTGCTCTAACCTCCTTGATTCTCCTAATGATAAATCTTTCTGGATTCTTGCCAAAAACATCTCTTACAACTTCTGTAAATATGTTTTTCCTCCTCTTATTCGATCTGATGGTTGTGTTGCTAATACTCCAACGGAAAAGGCCAATCTCTTCGGCCTCCTATTCTCCTCAAACTTAACCCTAGACGATTCTGGCATTCCTCCTCCTCCTTCTTCTTCTCTCAGGTGTCCTATGCCTTTGCCTGTGATAACATTTGATCGGGTGCATGGGCTCTTGAAATCTATGAGCGTTAGGAAAGCGGGTGGCTCGGATAGCATTCCTTATCATGTTTTCAGGGAGTGTGCTTTCGTGCTGACCCCGCCCATTGTTCAACTGTATTTTCTATGTCTCAATACTTATACTTTTCCTCAGTATTGGAAGCACGCACATGTCCAACCTATTTCGAAAAAAGGAAGCCGCTTTGATCCTTCTAAATATCGCCTTATAGCTCTTACTTGTATTCTATCTAAGATCTTCGAAACCCTTCTCAACTCTCATTTCTTAGATCATATAGGGTCTCATTCACTTCTTTTTGATCCCCAGTGCGGCTTTCGGCGATGTACTTCACCTAAAGATGAAAAGCCCAAGACTCCACCCTTTTCAAGGAAACTTGCGTGAGTGGGACATACCTCAAGCCACTTGAATAAGTATGGCACGCGTCGCTGCTCTCCAGGCTCCCCTTCTTTTGGTTTCCTACTTCTCCTTGCTTACTTATGTATAATTTTCTTTCAAATCCCTCAATATCGGCTTTTGTTGATGGGGCGACTTCTTCTTCCTTTTCTATCAATAGTGGTGTTCCTCAGGGATCTGCGTCATCTCCTACTTTATTCCTACTTTTCATTAAAGATCTTCTCACCTGCACATCTAAATCTATCCACTCGTATGCCGATGACTCGACCCTTCATTCTTCAACTCATTTCAATTCTGCTCCCTCTTTTACTTCTAGAATTGCCTCTCGTCTTAATCTTTTCGATTCTATTCTCGCTGAACTGGATAGAATTTCCGTGTGGGGTCGTCTCAACCTTGTGAAATTCAATTCCTTAAAAACCCAACTTCTACAAATCTCTCTCTCTAAGACACCTTTTAACTTTCCAATCTCTTTCGAAGGTTCTCTCGTCTCTCCTGTTGACAATATAAACATCCTTGGCCTTAGCATAAACAAAAAATTGTCTTGGAAACCTCACATCACAGCGGTTGCTAGGGTGGCCTCAAAGAAACTGGGAGTTCTGTTTAGGCTGCGAGACTTTTTTTCCTCTTCTCAGTTGCTCCAGCTATAAAAGGGCCTCATTCGCCCTTGTACCTTGTATGGAGTACTGCTCTCATATCTGGTGGGGCTCTCGTTTCACCCGGCTTTTGGATAGGGTTGAGTCAAAGGCCAAAAGACTTATAAACTGTTTCGTACTTTCCACTTCACTTGACCCCTCTATCTTTGCGGTACGATGTTGGTGATCTATCTCTTTTCTATAGGTACCGCAGTGGCAGGTGCTCGAGGGAGCTTACACTCGCGTACCACAACCTTTTCGACGCCTTAGTAGCACAAGGAGTGCTGTGTCAGCGCATGAGTTTTGTGTTGATATTGGTAACTCCAGGCTAGTTTGCTGCGGTGCTTCCTTCTTTTCTGCCAACTCTGTTCTGTGAAATTCTCTTCCATCTTCTGTGTTTCCTGTTGAATTTAATCCCTCTCACTTTAAAGCCTGCGTCTTTACTCATCTGCGTAGTTTGCGTTAGATGATGAGAGTTTGATTTGTGCAACAACCCCTTCTTGAATAGGGCTCTACCCATGAGTGATGGTGACAACTGTAAAAAAAAAAGTAGTGGCAAACCCCTTGGGTTTACAAAAAAATTTTAATCAAGAAATGTTAATCTCGCCCAATTATATACGATGTGGAAATTTCGTATTGATCGGAAGAATAGTAAACAAATTATCTTGATTTTTTATTTTTGAGTTGCCAAAAAAAATATAGTTGGTGGCATGTAACTTTTTTAAAAGTGTCTGATTACAATAAACTTTCCCAGCTTCTGCAACTCTTCAAGTGACATATTTTATTTTGATTAATATTCGCATTCCCAACGGTTTTCCCTCTAATCACGAGAAAACTTTTGAAAACTTCGAAATGTTTCCCCTTGAACAGCGTCAAATATGTTCGGCATACAAAAACTTTATCTAAACAAAAAATGGTGTATCTTTCCCAATTATATATTAGCTGAAAACATCAAAATGATAGTATGAATAATAAAAATGATTTCGTTTTTTTTTTGTTTTTTTTGAGTAACCAAAAAAATTATTTAATGATTGGTGGCAAGTAACATTTTTATTATTCATCTGATGAGAGTGAAATTTTTATATTTTTATTTCTCGACGAGATAAAAAATTTTTACTTAGATAAATATTTTCAATGTCCAATGGTTTTCCCGCTGGTCACTGGAAAACTTTTGAAAATTTTGAAGTTTTCCCATGAGCAGCTGCAAAACCGTTGACATACAAAAAATTTATCCAAACAAAACAAGTCTATCTTCAAAAATTATAAATGCTCTGAAAATTTCGTAATAATCAGACACGTAAAAATTTTTTTTTTTAGATTCTTTACTTTTCAAATGCCAAAAATATTTATAAAAATAAATTTCAAATAATTTGTGGCATATAACTTTTTTATTATTCATCCATTAAAATGAAATTTTCAGAACCTATATATTTAGGCAAAATAAACATTTTTTCTTTTATAGAAATATTTCGTTTACCAAACAATTTTGCAGGTGCTAGTGGTTAAACTTCTTGGCTTTATTGCACAAAAATATTTTTTCCTACATCGATAACATATTTTTGTATAGGGCAAAATATCCGCCACACATTTGTGCAGTTTTTCTCCAATGCTTTTGATTTAAATACGTTTAGTTTTATTTTGATGTACAGTATGGTTCGATTAAATATAATTAATTTTAATAAGTTCTTTATAGCTTTATAATTTTAGTTTAAAAGAAAATAGGCCATATTTTGGAAAAAAAATCCATAAAAACAAAAAAAAAATATATAACGCTGCTGTTTTAGTCATTGATTTTATAAAACATATGCGCATTGAGAATATTTTAGCGAAATCTGTGTTCAAAAAATCTTTTATAGTTCAGCAGGAATTCACATTTAAAAATTTCTGAGTAAAATGCTGATTCATAACATTTAGGTGAAATATCTCAAAATATATCAGACATTTTGCAAATGTCATCTAATTAAAAATTGTAGAGCTTTCTTTTGTCTTTCAAATTGTGTATTATTTATCCCAATAAAATTAAAAATATACTTTTCCCGTTCCGTCCCCTTAAATGTTAATTCTTTATATAGCTATGCCATGTGCATAAAAATTCAGTTTCTCAATCATTATAAATTTCATGTTTCTTTCCATTTTTTTAAAAAAATAATGCTTATATATTACCGATTTTTTTTACTAATTTCTGAATACAGACGTTTTCCATTCAAAAATCGATCTCAGAGTTGTCTTTATCGAAGACTATTCCGAAAAAAAATCAT
>JABUQX010100567.1:80000-82500 GCA_015478945.1 Trachelipus rathkii | reverse complement strand
TGATTTTCTTTAAATTTATTTTATAAATCAGTTTCTTTTTTACACTTTCATATAAAATTCTAATAATTTATTTTATTTTACCATTTAAATTATTTTATTAAAAAGACTAAAAAATATTGGGTAGGAGCTACCTACTCTGCCTACCCTATGTATACGCCCCTGATATATATATATATATATATATATATATATATATATATATATATATATATATATATATATTATATATATATATATATATATATATATATATATATATATATATATATATATATATATATATATATATATATATATATATATTTGTTTTACACAAAACTGATTAATATATATATATATATATATATATATATATATATATATATATATATATATATATATATATATATATATATATATATATATATATATATATATATATATATATAGCTACTGAGCTGATACGTAGCATTAGCATCGACTCTGCAGGAGTCGAGGCTTTCATGGATTCTACTAAAGTCTTGGACGAAATAGACCTTCTTATGGGTGGGTGGACAGGGTGGTCAAAATATTTCAGAAGGGAGGCAGAATGATTTAGGTGAGGACCCTAAATTAGCAATGGACTGCTGGAAGTGAACTAACACCAGCACTCCTATCACCAAGGACATCTTTTCCTTTCAGCATAGGCAGAATTTGTTGAACTTGTTCATAAAATATAATACACCTATCCCTAGTTCTGCGGCTGTAGAGCGAATATTTTGTATTGGTGGGGATATTTTGAGGGCAAAGAGGTCAGCCTTAACTGCTTTTAATTTTGAGCAGCTAATCTTTTTGAAAGGTAATATGGATCTCTTGTCCTTTGAAGACGACATTGAGGAGGAAGTGGAAAATCTTGAGATTTTGTAAATATTCATTCAATTTTTCATATAATATTATAAATAAATTTTTTGTAAGGATATATACTATTTAGTATTTAATATTAATCTTTGTGAAGTCGCACATTATTGGCGGGAGACGCGGACGTGCGGACGTGCGGACTTGCGATAGCGGAGGTTTGATGGTCTGAATAGGTGCGGAGGAGCGCTAGCGGACTACGTTTTCTCGAGGTGCGGAGGTGCGCTAGCGGACCACCCCTGCGAGCGGGTTGGCCACCCCTGATATATATATATATATACATATATATATAGCAGATATATATATATATATATATATATATATATATATATATATATATTATTATATATACAACCAGAGATATATATATATATATATATATATATATATATCAGTGGCGACTCCAGTAACTTTTTACTACTCTATAATTTGTATAATATATATATATATATATATATATATATATATATATATATATATATATATATATATATATATATATATATATATATATATAAAAAAAACATATTATATATATATATATATACTACCGCAAGCTTATGCATGTAACTAAAAAACTATAACAGCTACAGGAAAATAAATAACATTTTTGATTTCAGCAAGCAATTTCATCGATGAAACTTAAAAATAAATTTTTTATTCTAATATTTATTAATAACACCTTAGATTTCAGCAAGCAATTTCAGCGTACGCTCTCATCAACCTTACCTTCCATTTCTGCAGTAGTACGAGAGCAAGAGTTACCAAATATTGTTTTTTTTGCTCCAGAGAAACAATTTCTTTTTTTTATTTCCTTTAGGGGTTCGAGCCGACGGAGGGACAGAGGGGGACGAAGTCCCCCCCGTCGTCCCCCGGTAGGCCGAGAAACCCTGACTCTGTCCATCTTTGTGGTTTACCCTTGGGATATCTTTTAGTTAAAAAAAATCGACATTTGGCAACTTTGACTTTCCCTCGAAGCGCTAGAGCTCCTTCGTTCTTCTCAAAAAATGATCATTATCATACAGATTTTCCAACATTTTTAACAATTTAAAATTTTTCAAAAGCGTTATTTTTTTTTTAATTTCATGGATAAAAATGTCTCCTGATTAATAAAATTTTATTTATTTTCCTGTAGCTGTTATAGTTTTTTTTTGTTAGTGTATAAATTTTGAGGTTTGACCATATATAGTATATATATATATATATATATATATATATATATATATATATTTTATATATATATATATATATATATATATATATATATATATATATATATATATATATATATATATATATATATATATATATATATATACTAAATACTTGAGTTATTCCTTATAAAACGTTTTCTTTATCTAAAACGTTTTCTATAGCTGATTCCATGATTAACTATAATATTTAAAGTCACTCTTTTCCTTCTATTATTCTTAAGTATTTTAGTAATTTCTTTATTATTTTATTTGTTTTATTAAATATTCTTTGTTATAAAATTATTATTTATTATGTATAGTATTTAAACATATTATTTATAAACATAGTATTTACATAGTAAACTGTGGTATTTATAAACAATTTTGTACTCTAAATTCACAGATACCATCTCCGCCATTCGATTTGGGCATGA
>JABUQX010100567.1:70000-72500 GCA_015478945.1 Trachelipus rathkii | reverse complement strand
ATATATATATATATATATATATATCTATATATATATATATATATATATATATATATAGGCACTTATCCTTTAAAAGGAAGTTACATAAAGAGACATGATATCGAAAATCGCAGAACTCTGCTCGTGCAGCCCTGCAGTGTCACGTGTTAGCTAAACTCCAATAGAAAGATCGCGAGAGTTACCACAAGTTGCTTTTTTTATCATGTTAATTTTTATATGTTAATTTAAAAAAAATTTTTTTATTCTTTTTTAAGGGCTCGAGCCGATGGAGGGACAGAGGGGGACGAAGTTCCCCCGCCCCCCGCTGAGGCCGAGAGACCCTGACTCTTTTTCATCTTTGCGATTTTAATCTTGGGTATTCCTTTAGTTAAAAAAAAACTGTTATTGGCAAACTTGACGCACTATTGCCTTGAAATAATCGAAAAAAATTCGATTACATTGTTCGTTCGATATATATATCGGTTAACTTCCTTTTAAAAGACGTTCCTATATATATATATATATATTATATTATAATATATATATATATATATATATATATATATATATATATATATATATATATATATATATATATATCTTATATATATATATATATATAAATATATATATATATATATATATATATATATATATATATATATATATATATATATATATATATATATATATATATATATATAAATATATATATATATATATATATATATATATATATATATATATATATATATATATATATATTCCTCTGTCCCAAAAGTAAGTTTACTGAATATCCCATGAATGACTGAGTAATGTAGCTCCTCCGTGACATATACGAGTGGGTAGCTAGTTACCTAGGCTACATATCCATATCAGTTTTAACCAGATTTATAAAGTCAGTCTTGCACTACATCTGTTTATGTATGGGCGTGTGTTCTAACCTCGTTACGTTTTTGCACTACATTTTTTTGTGTATGGGCGTGTTTTCTATCCTCGTTACGTTTTTGCGATGCAGGTAAATATTGAACAGCGGTACGCTATCAAATTCTGTGTGAAACGTAACAAGTCTTCCACTGAGACATTTGCTTCTTTAAACGAAGTTTATGGGGATGCCACTCTATCGAGAACTATGGTTTTTAAGTGGCACAAAGCTTTCAAAAAGGGCCGAGAAAATGCTGAAGACGACCCTCGTTGTGGAAGACCAATCTCGTCAACAAACGATGAAAATGTGGAAATTGTTAGAGCTGTGATGGAGAGAGACCGCTGGTTCAGTGTCAGAGTGATTGCAGAAGAAACTGGCTTGGATAAAAATGCAGTTAATAGAATTTTAACGAACCATTTGCACATACGAAAAATTTGTGCAAAACTAGTGCCGAAAGACTTGTCTGTGGAGCAGGAAGCGAACAGGGTCAAAATTTGTCAAGATTTACTTGAAAGACTTGAAATAGAGCACAATTTTTGGATAAAATTATAACAGGCTGTGCTTAAACCCTGAAACCATGGCAAAGTGCGGAATGGCACACAAAAAAATTATCCTCGTCCGAAGAAAGCACGTATCAGCAAGTCAAGGTGAAAACAATGATTATTGTTTTTTTCGACAGCCGTGGTATTGCGCACAAGGAATTTGTACCTTCAGGACAGACAGTTAATCACTTCTTTTACAAAGATGTCTTGGAACGACTTCGAAAACGAGTTCAGCGAATCAGAACAGACATTGCAGACGATTGGGTGCTGCACCACAATAACGCGCCATCTCACACTGTGCTCTCAATTATAGAATTTCTGGCGAAGAAAAACATTCAAGAACTTCCACATCCTCCATACAGCCCAGATCAAGCTACGTGCGATTTCTACCTCTTCCCTAAGTTGAAAATGAAGTTTAAGGGTCATCATTTTGGGACGATGTAAAACATTTAAATTACTGTAACACGTGGACTAAACACACTTCAGGAAAACAACTTCCGGTACTGCTATGAACAGCGGAAGAAACGTTGGAACCGCTGTGTAACCTCCCAAGGGTCATACTTCGAAGGATATAAACTTGTAATTTCAGGTAAGTCCAATGCATAATTAAATACGACATCAGTACACTTACTTTTGGGATATAACATATATATATATATATATATATATATATATATATATATATATATATATATATATATATATATATATATATATATATATATATATATATATATATATATATATATATATATATATATATATATACAACACGCCTAACCTCCCTCCACCTCCAGACACGCCTATTACCAAACACATTCAAATTCAATTAAAACAAAGAACGATCTCTGAATATCCAAATACCATATTTCAATCACGTCCAACCGAAATATCTCCCACAGGGGGGGTGGTCCCTGGGGCAGCAAACCCGAGTGATGTTATCCTGTCTTCGCTCTGGGCACCGTCCCTTCCCTTTAGGAATATAAACGTAGATTCCTTAATGCTCCCTTCACCCTACTGTCAAAGATGTCCCTCCCAAACAAAGGACGACACA
>JABUQX010100567.1:62500-65000 GCA_015478945.1 Trachelipus rathkii | reverse complement strand
TATTCCTGTTCCTATTCGTATTATTACTATTATCCCTAGTAATCATTACGGTATCAAATATTATTGTTAATTAAGAGCAATTAAGAGTGAGGCAAACTAAAAGTATCAGTATTAGGGCAGACTCCGAAACTGATTCCTCACATTATGTGCGATTGCTTGTCTCCGTTTCCCAAGTCAATATGCCGATACACTATCAACAATATTCCCTTTTATTTTCATCCATCTCTATAATAACAGGTGGTACCTATCAGCAGATCTAATAGCAGTGTCCATTACAAGTGTTTGTCTTAAATAAAGTTACCTGTGAAGTTCCTCATTTAGTAGGTAAAATGAGTTAGGAAGGTGCAAGATGAATGATGTGAATATTGGTGTTTTATGTTCCGTAGATGTGGCTATTATTATTATTATTATTATTATTATTATTATTATTATTATTATATAATTATTATTATTATTATTATATTATTATTTTATTATTATTATTATTATTATTTTATTATATTATTAAATGATTATTATATTATTATTTTATTATTATTATTATTATTATTTTATTATTATTATTATTATTATGATTATTATTAATATTATTATTATTTTATCATTATATTATTATTATTATTTATATTATTCTTTGATTTTATCATTGATTATTATATTATTATTATTATTATTATTATTATTTTATTATTATTATTATTATTATTATTATTATTATTATTATTATTATTATTATTATTATTATTATTATTATTATTATTATATTATTATTATTACACTTCTTTGTTATTAATTATTCCTGTTCCCTATTCGTATTACTTACTGATTATCCATAGTAATATACTTATCAAATAATAATTATTGTTATAAGGCCAATTAATAATTGTTATTTACTAATATTCAGGAGTATTATATATTCGCATTAATATTTATTATTATTGTTATTGTTTGTCTCCGTTTCCCAAGTAAATATTGCTCGATAACTATCAACAATATTCCTTTTATTATTCATCCAATCTCTATAATAAAGTGGTACCTATCAAGCAACCTATAGCAGTGTCCAATATTAGAGATAGAAATACCCTGTTCTATAATGTTACTACTTTACGTTGCAGAGTTTCCGTAGCCAACTCGTCCACATCTACGGAACATAAACACCAATATTTACATCATACCCCTTGCACCTTTCCTCATTTACCTACTAAATAAGGAACTTTACAGGTAACTTTATTGAAGACAAAACACTTGTAATGGTACAAAGGTAAATATCCTCAATTTTGTCCCCCTATCTTGTAAAAACCACTGTATATATATATAATATATAATATATATATATATTAGTATTATATATATATATATATATATTATATATATATATATATATACTTATATATATATAAATAATAGTATATATGTATAAAATATAATATATATATATATATATATTATATATATATATATACTTATTATAATATATATATAGTATATATATAATATATATATATATATAATTATAAGTATTATTTTATATATATATAAAATTATATATACATATGTAATATATATATATATTATATAGTATATATATATATAATATATTAAATATATATATATATGATATAGTATATAGTATATATATATCTATAAGGGCATAGCCAGTTGGGGTTGAGAGGTTTAATACTGCCGAAATTATTTATACTATATATATATTATAATATTATATATATATATATTATATATATATAGTATATATGTATATATATCATATATATATAGTATATATATTATATATATATAAATTCATATAACCGTATATATGATATAGTTACCAGACTATATATATAGTATATAATATATATATATATATATATATTATATATATTATATGTATATATATAAGTATTTATACTATTTATATATACATCATATATTAGTATAATATTATATATATATTACTATATATATATAATATATATATTATATATATTTATATAGTATATATGTATATTATATATATATATATATATATATTATTATATATATATATTATATATATAGTATATATATTAATATATATTTATATTATATTATATATATATATATATATATATATATATATAATATATATATATACTATATATATATATAATATATATAATATATATACTATATATAATATATATATAATATATTATATATATGGTGAAAGTGAGAGAGAGAGAGAGAGTATGCCGAGAGAGAGAGAGAGAGAGAGAGAGAGAGAGAGAGAGAGAGAGAGAGAGAAGAGAAATGAGACTTTTTTGTTTTTTTTTTTGCTTTTTAATTTTGTACCTCCACCCCACCCCAAAAAAAAAAAAAAAAAAAAAAAAAAAAAAAAAACAAGAAAACAGTTTTTAACTTTTCTGAAAACTTTATTTCTTGTCAGAATTCGTTGAAACAAACGCCATAAGAAAGACTCGCCAAATCATTCCAAATCTGTAATAAAATGTAAATTGCTGGG
>JABUQX010100567.1:47500-55000 GCA_015478945.1 Trachelipus rathkii | reverse complement strand
ACTTCGGTACCATCCCTACTTACACCACCAACTCTAGTATACTTATGGAAATAATATATATATATAATAATATATTATATATAGTAATATATATATATATATATATATATATATATATAGATATATATATATCATAATATATATATATATATATTATATATATTATATAATTCTCTCTTCCCCTGAAAGGCATTTATCTGCCTGTCAGTTCGCGCATCCTCCCTCTCCATAAGGCTGTATCAGCGAAGTCACCATTTCTTCTCAGTTCCACGATGTTCGGGAAGCGGTGACTAGCCAGCACCTCCTCCACTTTGTCTCTCTCCCCCTTCTTATCGACCTCCTCCCTCGGTTCCTGTCTCCCGGCCTCCACTCCCAAGATCTACTCGCCACTCTCTCCTCCCCATCCTCTCCAGAAGTCTCAGCCACCTCAGTTTGGCCTTTTCTATCAAATTTCTTATCGTATAGACCCTCTCTCTCTCTCTCTCTCTCTCTCATCTCTCATCTATCTCTCTCCTCCTCTCTCCTCTCTCTCTCTCTCTCTTTCTCTTTTTTTCTCTCTCTCTCTTATATGTTCATTCCTCACTCCATCTGTTCTTTGACAGCATTACCCTCAAAGGCCTCATGTCCGTTGCCTGCATTCTGCTTCTTGTAGCTGTGTTTGTTTTCCAATTCCTCCCACCATACATCAATATGGGAGTCAAAATATTCTAGACAATGATTCATTTAGCCTGCAGGGGCACATTATGTTCCTTCATAACTACTGTCTTCTCCTTATTCATTTTCAGGCCACCAACCTCGAGACATATTCCACCTTTCGGGTCCTCCCCTCCATGTCCTCCTCCTTCAAGCTCCAAAAAGTGATATCGTCGGCTTATGCCAAAATACCCCATTCATTGTTTTTATCCAATCCTGCTTTTAAATTATTTATAACCCTATATAAATACGCAATAAACAGCAGGGGCGACAACACACTCCCCTGCTTCAACCTCGTCCTCACTTGAAATCACTTTTCATTTTCATGTCCCGTCCTTACCTTGCACATACACACCTCGTACAAGCTCTTAATTACGTCTTTCATTCTCCCCGAAACTCCATATTGTTCCTCTAGACATCTCCACAACTTATCTCTTGGTACCGAATCAAAGGCTTTTTGCAAATCCACGAAGGCGACTCTCACCCCAACATTGAATTCCCACGTCTTCTCTACAATCTGTCTTAAATTAAAGACCAGATCCGTTGTTCCCCTATTCTTCCTGTACCCATGTTACTCCTCTCCCAACTTTGTTTCTATCCTCCCTCTCAGTCTTTTCTTTATCATTCTTTCATTTACCTTTATTATATTATTTACCTTGGATATGTCCCTGTAACTTTCGCAAATACCAGAATCTTCCTTTCCTTCATATATCGTCACGATTATTGTTCTATCACACTCCTCCGGCACTCTCCCACTCCTCCAGCACCTATTCAGTAGCTTTAGTATATATCTCTTGGTTTGGGCCCCCGCCTCCCTCACCAGCTATATACCCACACCATCCTCACCAGGCACCTTCCAGTTTTTCATCCTAGAAACCGCCTCCTAGAAATCTTGCTCCGTAAACTCCTCCTCCTCTTCTTGCATCCGCAAATCATCCCCCTCCCCTAGCACTCTGTCCTTCCTCTTCACGTTCAATGAAAACTCAAAATGTCAAATCCACCTTCCATTTGTTTCCTCCACCGCCACCATCACCTCTAGTTCAACATTTCTTATGTTATTTAACTTCTTTTTATCCTTCCTGCATAATCTTGTTAAGTCATACAACAAAGATTATTTCCTCTTTGATCTTCCTCCGGCCTCTCCCCCAACTTCCTCTCTCTCTCCGCTCTTATTTTTACTGTTTTTGCTTCATTTCTTGCGATTACATACTCCTCCTTCGTTTCCGGTGTCCTTCTCTTTAGCCATGCTCTCATCTTTTTTGTTTTTTGTTATATCGCTTCCCTTTTCTTCTCCATCCACCAAGGTGTGCGTGTCTCTTCTTTCCTCCTCCCCTCCCCTCCTACCCTAGGATTTCCACAGCCACATCCTTAAAACCTTTGACCACCCCTCTTCTCCACTCTCCTCCCATCCACTCACTTCTTCATTTATCCTTCTTTCGTATTCTGTTCTTGTCCAGGAATTACCTTCACTTTACTCACTATCCTCTTATCTGATGAAATGAAATAGTCTATCACCGACCTCTGGTCAAAATCTCCCGTATTCTGGTTCCATCTATATCTTGTATATATGTGTGTTACTCTATATTTAAAAAAGCTATTCATTATTTTAAGGTTATTCCTGATATACATATCTATCAATCGCTCACCTTCCAAATTTCTCGCTTCCTCTCCAAAGATCCAATGAACTCTTCCATTCCTTCCCTCCCTCTTTTCCCTCTAGCATTAAAATCTACCATCATTAAAGTCGCCGCGTTTTCATCTGCTCTTTACACTTTTTTCAGTTTTTCAATGAAGGTATCCTTCTCTTCCTGTGTGCATCCCTGCTGTGGAGCGTACACCCGAAGGATTCTATGTACGCTGCTTCCCACCTTCAGTGTACATACCATCAATCTCTCATTGATGAGTAAGGAGACAACCTCGGTCCCATGATAATCGGCAACGTCCCATGCTTCATCCTCTCCGACCCCGAGAATATCAAAATATAACAGTCTATCAAATTCCTTCCACTCTCTACACTCTCTAGATGTTGTTTTCCCATGTCGGAGTTATATATATATACAGTGGCGTATCCAGGGGGGGGGCCAGGGGGCGCATGGCAGCCGAATTTTTTAGACCTAACATTTTAAGTTCATATCGTTATCATAATCCAGGTGAATTATTATAAATTTGTATTATATATATATTTATCTAATATAAATATATATATATATGATATATATTTATATATATCCATACTATTAATACTTTATACATTATTTAAATATTATATATATATATATATATCAGAAACAATAGTGGTCTCTGGCCCCCCGAAAAAAATCCTGGATACGCCACTGTTATTATAGTATATATATTATATATTATATATATGATATTAGTATTATATATATATATATATATATATAAATATATGTATATTATATATAAAATGTTAGGATCTTGACACAGAATTAGACATAATATATGAAGTCCCTAACAAGAAAATTTAGCGCAAACAGCTTACGAAAAAGCTTTCAACCTAAAAGGTCAGAGGCTAAGCTGTAAAGAAATTTAAATACAATTTTATGTAATCTTAAAATAACCAATAGGTAACTTATCAGATAGTTTACTAATCAAAATTCAATCGAAGACTTGTACAATGAAAATATAAAGTTGAGTAACGTTTGGTGAGGATAAAATTGCTTAGATTAGGTCAGGTTAAAAATTGCTTAGATTAGGTTAGGTTAAAAGAGAATAGTTATTAAATAAGAAAAATGGTTAGAGACGAATATGAAAAGAAGTTGTGATGCCGGAAATCGAAATTGAAAACTTCTTTTTTAATTAGTTTTAGTTGTGTAAATTTCAAGGTTTTATATTTTAATTGGTTTGTATTTATTTTGCAAAATGAATTGCCGGTGTGTTAATGATTTTTTTGCAAATTATTTTAATAAAAATAATTATTATTTCAATAATAATAATAATAATAATAATAATAATATATAATAATATAATTAGTAATAATAATAATAATAATAATAATAATAATATAATAATAATAATAGGTAAATAATAATAATAATGTATGTATGTATAATTAATAATAATAATAATATATAATAATAATTATAATATAATATAATATATATATATATGAATATAATCGATAATACTAATAATAATACTATAATAATGATAATATAATAATATATAATATAATGAATAATAATGAATAAATAATAATCATAATTTATAATAAAGTAATAATTAATATAATATAATAATAATATAATAATAATAATATAATAAGATAATAATATAATAATATATATATATGATATATGAATTAGTACTGACTTTTTCACTAACTGCTACTACTAATACCATATCACTTTTGTGGTTTGTGGTTAGATAAAATGCAGCCCGATCCTGTACTATACTACTATATATATATATATTCATTAAAAAATATTAAAAATATACGAAAGCATGTTAAAATTGAGTTTTTATCATAAAATCGGGACTATTATATTATTATTATGTATTATATTATTATTATTATTAATTAGAAAACCCAATATTGAAATTAATTTTTATTCATTCACTATTTAATAATAATAAAATATTATTACTATTATTATTATTATTATTAATTATTATTATTATTATTATTATTATTATTATTATTATTATTATTATTATTATTATTATTATTATTATTATTATTATTATTATTATTATTATTATTATTACCTTAACAGCATATTATGGTTCAGTTCATCTTTGTCCAACCCCTTCAACACTATCATTCTAAACAGTTTAATTTCTTCTAAAGATGTGATATCTATTGCCTCACAATTTAAAACTTAATCTATAATTAAACTTGTTTTTTGTTTATTTATTTACTTTTTTGACTTATACCAAAGGTCTTAAAATTTTAAATTTTATTTTATTTTTAGTAAAATTAATCAGCAACATATGTTTTAGTTATACTAAGGCAATTTCATAGAGATATTTTTGGTTTGTACTGAGTTGCATTACAATATCTTCGAGGATCTGTGTAATTTCGGAGTGTACGGGATGGTTAACTATCTCACATATATTAAATTTTTGATTTCATCTCCTAATAATGTACCGATATTTTACGTTTTATTATTAAAATTGTTGTTATCACATCGTATTTTAGCGTTATTAAACTTGATGCTTTTTCTAAATAAATTAACATTTCAATTTTGGTAAAATACCCATATTATATTAATTAGTAACAAACTATCGATAGGTCTGGTTTATTAAAATTGATGCGATTTTTTATCAAAATTATCGATATTTCGTAAAAGAATTTTGTGATACTTTAAGTTAGTTTTATAATACAAATATCAATCAAACAAACTGTAGATATTTCAGTTTCATTAAAAATATCGATATTATTTCTAAGAAAAATATCGATATTTAAATTTTTTTTTACACGCTACCACCATTCATGTGCAGGGCCTTTTTCAAAGAGGGGGCAAAAAACAAGAGGAAAATATTCTCACCTAATCCCTTGCCTAACGTAATATTTTTTACATTTTACCAATACTCAAGAGCGAGGTCCTTTTCAAGGAGGGGGTAAAACCAAAAGGAAAGTAAACTGGTGGGCGCAGACATGGGTCTTAAAGAGAGGAAGATTGGATACAACGGGAAAAACGGACAAAGGCAAAGAGTTTCACAGAATCGATGTATCTGTAAAGAAGGAGGCACCACAATGATCAAGCCTTGAGTTTCCAATACTCTTGCAATTTTCATGTGAAAGTAGAGCACCTCTGGTGCAACGAGGTCAATGCAATGGTGGAGGAATGCGAGAGGTCAATTCCCCCGAGCACCTACCGTTGCAATACCCATAGAAAAGAGATAGTGCGCAATGTCAAGTCGCAGAGAAAGAGGGTCAAGGGAGTTTGAAAGTGAGGAACAGTTTATTAGTATCATATCCTTATTCTTAACCCTATCCAAAAGATAGGTGGAATCGTAGCCATCCCTAATGCGAGAACAGTACTACAAACAAGGGCATATAAAACCTTTATATAACTGGAGTAACTGAGCATCAGAAAAAATTGTCGCAGTCTAAACAGAATCCTCAGCTTCTGTGAGGTCGCCTTAACAACCATTGTGATATGAGGTTTCCATGACAGTTTGTTGTTTTTGTTCAGTTCAAGGATGTTTATGTTGCTTATAGTTGAGACGTTAGAGACGTCGAAAGAGATTGGAAAGTTGGAAAGTGTTTAAAGTTTTTTTTTCACAAGATTGCTGTGACTCCACCGAGAAATTCCGTATAGATCGGCAAGAATTGAATCGGAAAGCTGTAGACGTGAGTCAACTCTAGATACAAAAGAGGGAGCAGATTTGAAATGAGTGGAAGAATGAAGAGCTGAGTCAACTGCAAAAGAGTGAACAGAGTTAGAAGCGCAGCTAAGAAAAGTAGGATTAAAATTGGAGATAGAAGAGAACCTTGAGGAACACCACAATTAACAGGAAAGGAGGAAAGGGTCACTTCCTCAACAAGAGCAGGATTGAAACGAACTGAATGAAAACTAGACATGAATAAGCAAAGAGATTGAGGAAACACTAAGGAAGGGAGCTTAGAGAGTAGAGACGCGTGTCATAACCGGTCAAAAGCCTTCAATATGTCAAGGGCCAGGACACAGGGCTCCCCACTGTCTAAGGGTGGGACAACCAAATCAGTGAAGGACTGGAAAATATATCCCAGTTAACCTCTATCTTTCAGTCATACTGATGATCTGAAAGAAGGGAATGAGATTCCAGATGATCCAGTAAATGAGAGCTAAGGAGAGTTTCAAAGATTTTAGACAGAATACATATTAGAGCAACAGGACGAGAGTTAGAAGGATCAGAGTGGCCATCCTTTTTCGGGATCGACCGAACCCATGCGCTCTTCCAACTCTAAGGAAAAGTATTAGCATTAAGGCATAGAGAGTAGAATTGAACAAGGACAGGCGCCACCTCAGAAGCACACTCCCTCAAAACAAGTGGAAGAATGAGATCTGGGCCACTAGTCTTCATAGAACTTAGGATCCCATGCACCCGATCTTGTGTGCTGACAGGTAGAGACATGGGACACCTGAGAGGAGATGGAGTAGGAGGAGGGGTGCCAGAATCTTCTAGGATGGAATTAGATGAAAAAAGACCTAATTAAACTGAGGAGAGTAATTTCGTATTAATATAATAAAAAATTAATATATTTTAAAATTTGAATAAGTAAATGAGATATTCTATTATTTTTTTTTAATATCAAATCAAAAACAAAATGTTTAAAAAATAAAATTTTTAAATGAAAGCAAAAATGCAAATTTAATAAAAATGATCGTGATAAAAAATAAATAAATAAAATCTACTTCGTGATTTAATTCCTGATTCAAGGTCATGAAAAATAATATCTTTTTACTCTCTCTCTCTCTCTCTCTCTCTCTCTCTCTCTCTCTCTCTATATATATATATATATATATATATATATATATATATATATATATATATATATATATATATATATATATATATATATATATATATATATATATATATATATATATATATATATATATAAAAGCGACGGCACTTGACAATTTATTTTATGGAAGATGAACAATTATTTTTATTATTATTACTATTATTATTATTATTATTATTATTATTATTATTATTATTATTATTATTATTATTATTATTATTATTATTATTATTATTATTATTATTATTATTATTATTATTATTATTATTATTATTATTTATTTATTTATTTTTTATTTGCTCATTTATTTTTTATTTATTTATTTATTT
>JABUQX010100567.1:20000-45000 GCA_015478945.1 Trachelipus rathkii | reverse complement strand
AGAGCTATGGTGGATTTTGTTTATGCGAGAACTAGAATACTAATGTTTAATTTAAGTTTGAGGTCAAGGTATTTGTGGTTGTAACTTATGGCTCATCTGAGGGTGATGCTAAGAAGAGTGGAACTTTCTGGGATGATCTGAATCATGTTTTGGACAGAGTGAGTATTGGCTTCAGTTTGATTGTGTTAGGCAACTTGAATGATTGGATAGGAGATCGAAAGAGTGATGATATAACAGGTGCTTTTGGGATGGTGATGGATTTCTGTGAGGAGAGAGAAATGTGTGTAAATAATACATTCATCGAGTACAAGACTATCCATAAGTATACGAGAGTTGATGTAGATAAAAATGGTGTTGAAGTAAAAAGTATGAATGATTTTGGGTTGGTGAAAAAAGATGTTGAAGTATGTGGTGGATGTTAAATCAGTGAGGGTGTTGGGATGGGATAATCAGATGATTATGTTGTCTTACGTAAAATTAAGTTAGTGCGGTGTATGGATGAAGAGGAAAGAAAAGAGTAAGGTGGTGGGGGGACGTAGGAGTAAGAAGTTAAATGAACATGGTTATAAGGAAAGGTATGTGAGAACACTTGTAAACAAGTCAGCTGAGTGTAAACAAGATGAAACTGAACAAATCTTCAATCAAATGAAAGAACTTATTTTTTATTAAAAGTAAACAAATCACAGGAAGTGTTCTATTCTAGAAGGGTAATTGCTACCTAGAATCCGGACGAGGGAGTGATCGAACTAGGAAGGAGGGTCATGTGTCATGCAACTCTGTCGCTCTACCGATTGTGACAAGGTATATGTATTGATTATATCGACAGAACAGAATTCTTAACAAAATTTTATTATTTTTTTTTTCTTTTCTCTTTACTGATATATATATATATATATATATATATATATATATATATATATATATATATATATATATATATATATATATATATAGTATATATATATATATATATATATATATATATATATATATATATATATATATATCTCAGAGGCGACTCCTGCGCTCGTGCTGGTCGTGCTTAGTACGAGTTATTATAGAAACGATCGATCTTCTTCAAATTTCGCAAAGTTACGATAAAATTCTCTTATTTTTTTGTGAAAATAGGTCATCTGAAAGAATACATTACATAATACAAATAAAAGATTGTGTAAAATTTAAACAAAAAGTGTAAGAATCATCGCCATTGAATAATGCTATTTTTTAATCAATTATAAATGGTGACTGCTTGTGCTTCTCAGAAAAAGCGGAGAGAAGATTTGAAGACAGTGTACAATACATATTCGTGAATTTAATTCTTTTACAAGTTCTTTTTTTTCCTACCTAGGAATCTAATAAAACACTCGTTTTATTTTTTAAAAAAATTTAAAATAAACATTTACTTGTTCTTATGCACATTTCGATAAAAATAATTAATATATTTAAATTTTAATACCTGAATTTAAAAGAAAAACAATAGGTTATCCATATAATCAACTATAAGCTAACGAAAACTGTAAAATAGGGATAACTCAAATATCTAATGTGAATATTTATTACGTTTTTTTTAAATATATATATATAGGTAATATATATAAAAAAAAACACTCTTTTTATATATATATATATATATATATATATATATATATATATATATATATATATATATATATATATATATATATATATATCTGAGCGGCGTCTCTTGTATCTTTTTTCTATATATATATATATATATATATATAATATATATATATATATATATATATATATATATATATATATATATATATATATATATATATATATATATATATATATATATTATATATATAATTTATATATATATATATATATATATATATATATATATATATATATATATATATATATATATAAATATATATATATATATATATATATATATATATATATATATATAGTATATATATATATATATATATATATATATATAAGAGTATATATATATATATATATATATATATATATATATATATATATATATATATATATATATTATATATTATAGTAATATATATAATTAACACAAATGATTATACACATTAGATATTTGAGTTATATATATATATATATATATATATATATATATATATATATATATATATATATATATATATATATATATATATATTTATATATATATATATATATATATATATATATATATATATATATATATATATATATATATATATATATATATATATTTTTATATATATATATATATATATATATATATATATATATATATATATATATATATATATATATATATATATATATATATATATATATATATATATATATATATATATATATATATATAATATGCAAATTGCGATTATATCTATGGAACAACATGAGTGATAATAATAAGTTATGAAATATTTTGCTCATAAATAAATAAATGTATAAATGAATGAATGAATAAATAAGTAAATAAATAAAATAATAAAAACATAAATAAATGCAAAAAATGCGAAAGTTGAATTAGAATGGTGGTTGAATTGCGCATTTTATTCCCCAAAGAAAAGTTGATAAATTTTCAGATTATTCAAATCGTCCTTAAACGTTCAGTATTACTTTCGTCCCCTCACATCTCTCTCTCTCTCTCTCTCTCTCTCTCTCTCTCTCTCTCTCTCTCTCTCTCTCTCTCTCTCTCTCTCTCTCTCTCTCACACCTTCCCTTTCTCACTTTATCCTTCTTTCTCTATCTCACTCATTTTTTTCACTTTCTCACCCCCCTCTCTCTCTCTCTCTCTCTCTCTCTCTCTCTCTCTCTCTCTCTCTCTCTCTCTCTCTCTCTCTCTCTCTCTCTCTCTCTCTCCAAATTAAACTTTTTCTAATTTTCTCTTAGTTTTTCTCACCTTCTCTCTTCCCATCTCTCCCTCACTTTCTCCCCTTCTCACCTCTCTCTCTCTCTCTCTCTCTCTCTCTCTCTCTCTCTCTCTCTCTCTCTCTCTCTCTCTCTCTCTCTCTCTCTCTCTCTCCATCACTTTTTCTCCCTCTTACATTTTCTCTCTCACCTTTTAACTCCCACTTTGCCTCACTCACTTTCTATCACTTTTTCTCTCTCATTCTTTCTCTTTCATTTTCTCTCACTCACTTTCTCAATCTCTCACTTTCTCAGTTCCACTTTCTCAGTTCCACTTTCTCAATTTCTTTCCGTCATTAACCTTCTCACTTTCTCAATTTCTCATTCTGTCTCTCATCCCTAAATTACTTTATCTCATTTCATTATCTAATTTTCTCAATATCTCACTCGTACTCGCTTTCTTTCTCTATCACTTCCCCTCTCTCATTTTATCTCCTACACTTTTCTCTTCCGTAGTCTCTCTCTCCCTCACTTTTTTATTCTATATCATACTTTCTCAATCTTTCTCTTTTACCTTCTTTCTCTTTTCTCGCGTTTTCTCGCTCATTTCTCAATATCTCTCATTCACTTATTCTCACTTTTTACTTTCTCGAACCCTTTCTCAATGTTTCTCTTTCTCACTTTCTCTCTTTCACACTTTATTTATCACTTTCTCAATCTCTTACTCTTTCTTAATATCAAATTCACAATTTTTTTCACTTTCTTTCTCACTCTCTCACTATCTCAATAACTCTCATTGATTTCTGTCACTTTCTCAACCTTTCACTTTCCCGATATCTTGAACTTCCTCGATATCTCCATCTTTCTCAATATCTCTACCTTTCTCAATATCTCTACCTTTCTCAATATCTCTCTCACTTTCTTCGTCTTTCCCACTTCCTGACTCCCTCTCACTTTCTGTTTCTCACTTTTACCTTACTTTCCGTCTCCGTTTATAAGTATTTTCACTTTTTTCAGAATCTCCCTCTCTTTCTCCGTCCCTCTCTCACATTCTAAGTTTCGGTCCTTCTATCTATTTCTTAATATCTCTCACTTTCTCAGTCTCTAACTTCTCAATTTTTCTTACATTTTCTCTTTCAAACTTTTCTCACTTTCTATCACTTTACCTTTCTTTTTTTAAATATCTCTCACATCTCAATATATTTCTCACTTTCTTTTCTCTCCTTCTCCCTTTTTCTCTCCCTCCTTCTTTTCCATTCTCATTTTTTCTGACTTACTCTCTCTCTCTCTCTCTCTCTCTCTCTCTCTCTCTCTCTCTCTCTCTCACTTTTTCAATCTGTCTCTAGCTTGTGTCTCTCTCTCTCCCTTTCTCATTCTCTCTCTCTCTTATTTTCTCACTTCCATTCTTTCTTATTTCTCAATAGATCTCTTACTTTTTCACTCCTCCTATTCTCATTTTCTTAGTCTCTTTCACTTTCTCAGTCTCTCTCTCTCTTACTCACTCACTCACTATCACTCCCTCTCATTTTATATAACTTTTTCTAATTTTCTGTCGTTGACCATCTATCTCACTCTCTCCCTCAATCAAAACATATTCTCTCTTACTTTCATTAACTTTTTTCTCTCACTTTCTCTCATTTTCTTTAACTTTTACTTTATCTGACACATTTCCTCCTTTTTTCTTCTTCTTCTTCTTCTTCTTCTTCTTCTTCTTCTTCTTCTTCTTCTTCTTCTTCTTCTTCTTCTTTCTTCTTCTTCTTTTTCTTTTTCTTTTTCTTTTTCTTTTCTTTTCTTCTTTTTTTTCTTTTTCTTTTTCTTTTTCTTTTTTTCTTTTTCTCTTCTTCTTCTTCTTCTTCTTCTTCTTCTTCTTCTTCTTCTTCTTCTTCTTCTTCTTCTTCTTCTTCTTCTTCTTCTTCTTCTTCTTCTTCTTCTTCTTTTTCTTTTTCTTTTTCTTTTTCTTTTTTTCTTTTCTTCTTCTTCTTCTTCTTCTTCTTCTTCTTCTTCTTTCTTACTTCTTCTTCTTCTTCTTCTTCTTCTTTCTTCTTCTCTCTTCTCTCCTCTCTCTCTCTCTCTCTCTTTCTTTTTTATCTTTCTCATTTTTCTCTCTCACTTTCTTTCTCTCTCATTCCTTCTTACTCTTACTTTTTCTTTCTCTTTTCATTTTCACTTTCTTTCTCTCTTACTTTCTTTCTCTCTCAATCTTTCTTACTTTCACACCTTCTTTCTCTTTCCACTTTCTTTCTCTCTCACTTTTTTTCTTTTTCATTTTCCTTCTCTCACTCTCTCAATCTTTCTACTCTCTCATTTCCTTTATATCTCTTTCTCATTTCTTTCTCTTTCTCTATCTCAGTCTCCGTCGAACTTTCTAAATCTCTCTCGCTTTCTCTGTCTCACTATTTCACTTTCTCAGTCTTTCTCTGCCTTACTCCCTCTCTTTTTTTTCTCACTTTCTCTCACATTTTTTTCTCTCTCACTCCCTCCCTGTGACTAAATGTTCTCATTCACATTCTCTCTCTCTCTCTCTCTCTCTCTCTCTCTCTCTCTCTCTCTCTCTCTCTCCCATACTTTTTCCTGTGTTACTTCTTCACTTCCTTTTCTTTTTCACTTTTTCTCTTTTTCTCATTTATATTTTTTAATTATATATATATATATATATATATATATATATATATATATATATATATATATATATATATATATATATATATATATATATATATATATATATATATATATATATTTATATATATTATATTATATATTATGAGAAACCAATGAAAATCTTTCCTCTGTGAGTCGATTCAACGTTTGTTGCAAAGGAAAATGTTATTCTATCGACTTAACCATTTTGTCAATATACGAAGCCAAAAACTTTACTTCAAACCAAACTTTTAACCACATGAAACCCATTGAGATTATCATCATATTCTCTTCATATATTTCTTCGTCTTGTAATTTTTATAGTAATATTGCAATAATCCCAACTTAAATTATCAACAAATGAAGGCATTAGCAGAAAGCAAAGAATATGTCTTCAGGGATTCTGACCAACCACCAGACACGGACTGGAGATAGTAGAGGATTTTTGAGAGAGAATAATTTGATAAGGCTAAAAGCCCAAGTTTGCATTCTTTCACGAAAAGATGTAAAAGTGTAATCACACCATCACAGAACACGCAACTGAGGTGGCATGAAAAAGTTCTACTAAAGGTTTCTTAGAATCTTTTATAGTGAGATAAAAACGAGATCTTTCTAGGAAAATAAATAGAGGAAGCAATTGAGTTTTTGAAGAATTGAAAAGAGGTTTTCCCTTATCCAATTAGAAATTCGATAAAGACCAGAAGGTATTTTATCCAAGGCAACCCTCTAGCAACGGCCATTTGCAAATGGGTGGGAGACATTATGAGATGGAAAGAGTAACCGAGTGTAGCGTCATCGGCGCAAGGGTGGCTAGGCGATGAAATGTTTAATATATAATAAGGTCAGTAAGGAAAATTTGGAAGAATGCATGAAATAGAATATGACCTTGAGGAACAACTTTGGGAAGATTTAAAAGATTAACAAAGGTCGCCTGCAAAAGGTGTTCTACATAACAGGAAATAAAATCAGGGGGAAGGTGAGAGAGAGAGAGAGAGAGAGAGAGAGAGAGAGAGAGAGAGAGAGAGAGAGAGAGAGAGAGAGAGAGAGAGAGAGAGAGAGAGAGGCGATGGTTTGTGCAGTTGAGCGTTCCTTACAGAAATCAAATGGAGATCGGATAGAAAAATAATAGAATTAACACATTTCCAAATATTCCGATTTAGGATAGATTTGAAAACTTTGAAAAGAACAGTATGTGTTAAAACAATATTTAGATAATTGAAATAAGTTGAATTGATAGGTGCAGATGAAGCAATTTACCAAAGGGTGCAAGCTCAAGGAAAAGAGATTTTAGAACCACAAGAGAATTTCTTCGGAACCATTTTTCTTGTCTCAGAACAGAAATTACATCTTTAAAGAATTTCTAAGTTATAAATTAAAGAATTGGACGCAGGTTAGAAAGGAAGAATATCACTAGAAAAATTCAGGCAAAAGAGTTCAACTTTAGCAGAAGTTACAAAAATGTAGAAGCACCAGAAAAACAAAAGTGAATAAAGAGAAAAAAGCAAAGTCAGAACAAACAATTCTTTCAAATTACCAGAAAGAAGAAGAAGAAGAAGAAGAAGAAGAAGAAGAAGAAGAAGAAGAAGAAGAAGAAGAAGAAGAAGAAGAAGAAGAAGAAGAAGAAGAAGAAGAAGAAAAAAGAAGAAGAAGAAGAAGAAGAAGAAGAAGAAGAAGAAGAAGAAGAAGAAGAAGAAGAAGAAGAAGAAGAAGAAGAAGAAGAAGAAAAAAGAAGAAGAAGAAGAAAAAGAAAAAAAAGAAAAAGAAAAGAAAAAGAAAAAGAAAAAGAAAAAGAAAAAGAAGAAGAAGAAGAAAGAAGAAGAAGAAGAAGAAGAAGAAGAAGAAGAAGAAGAAGAAGAAAGAAAAAATAAGACAAAAATTCTTACATTTTATGCGTAGAGAAGATTTTTTTTGGTACGATTGCTATTGATTAGAGATAACGGTAATTTCTGAAAACAGCGTCCTTACAACAAATAGCACGAGAGCAAGCGGGGTTGAACCAATGTTTAGCAATTGTAGTCGAAGGAAAGGAGAATGGAATGCATACCTATTTGCAAGATAAAATCATCTTGGGTATGAGATTTGATCCCTGCAAACTCATTGGAATACCTTCCACTGAAATAGTAAGAATTTCATTGGAAATTAATTTACTACCACAAGTCTCAATTTATCAGAACTGAAATAATAAAACTTTATAGAGTCATTCCTGTGGAAGACTTGAAGAGTTAGAATTGAATGAAGAAATGAAAACGTGGTGGGTGGAATCAATAAGAAAAAAATATTTTAATAGTATAAGACGAAGGGTTCTACGTTTGAAGCACTAATATGTTGGATATATCTTTAAGACAATTCTGGACACGCTTGTCAATTGAAGAAGCTTGTATGGGTAGAAAATGATTGACAATTTCACCAGCGCTATCTTGAGATCTAGAAGTTAGCCATTGGCGATGGTGAACATAGAAAAAACACAAGCTAATGATATCTTCAATGAATAGATAACTTCAATGAATAGATAACATGACAGAATATCTTCTACTTTGGAATTTAGATAATATAAGAATTCAAAATTTGTCAGTAGATAAAATGAGATGAATGAACAAAACAGGTTTAATTTGCTGTAGATATCCAAGAGAATCGATTCTGCCTTTAGATAAATTTTGAGGATAGATACATTAAAAGAGAACAAGATAAACTTTGCAGTCAGAACCCTCAAACATTTGATTTTCGGATCAGAACAAAAGGGAAAATAGTTAGTAAGGTTGTGTTCTGCAAAGTGAAAACTCGAATAAAGATTGTGAATGTTGTAGAAATTAATAAAGGAGGAGGAGAATGGGAGAATGTACCAGAACAAATCAGTAATTCCATAACGTGAAATAACTCGTGTGAGAAGCATGAATAACCTTGCGTCGATCTTGAACTTTGTACCTTTTACATACAATGTAAACGCTTTATCCGTTCCACCACTTCACATACCGTATATATATATATATATATATATATATATATATATATATATATATATATATATATATATATATATATATATATATATATATATATAGAGGATAGAGTAGCGCGCTGTAATTCCCAACGATGACATATTACCTCCCATTTGGCTTATGGTATGTACGGCAGTGGTGTAACGTAAAATTGTCGGGCCCTCCTGTGTAAATTTAAATTTGGGTCACTTTATGTAAATATATATATATATATATATATATATATATATATATATATATATATATATATATATATATATATATATATATATATATATATATATATATATATATATATATATATATTTTCAACCTAAATATATTTTCAAGTGAGTAGTTGGAGAGTTATGTTAATATAGGATACATAAAGTTAATAGATAATATACAGTTATTTGTTTGTCTTCATTTAGTAACGATATGTATATATACATATATATATATATATATATATATATATATATATATATATATATATATATATATATATATATATATATATATATATATATATATATATATATATATATATATATATATATATATATAGTAATGTATGCTCATTGACTAATTGCATATATTATATATATATATATATATATATATATATATATATATATATATATATATATATATATATATATATATATATATATATATATATATATATATATATATATATATATATATATATATATATATATATATATATATATTTTTTATCTACCTTTTTCTCCCCAAGAGTAAGGTGAGTACATGCATCGGAAAAGAAAAGTTGTAGAAGAAGTGACAAAAGTCAGAAAGAAAGCCCAGCCTACTGCCCTCTGTACCATTAATTAGTAAGAACTCGTCGCAGTCAGAAAATCCACCCTAGAGCTTCACAGGACCGCGACGGATCCTCACCATGATAAATCGTCAAGTGTAGGGTTCATCCCCTGGCCCAGGTGGGCCACAAACATACCCCCCCCCCAAAACCCGTCATTCTCTCCTATCATGCACCTTTCTTCTGCCTCTGCCAAACTCATTCTCTCCAGCAGACATTCCTTGACTGACTCAATCCACTTTTCTTTCTGTCTCCCCAGCCGGCTGGTTCCAAACACACTCCACCACTATAAACCCGCTTTAACCAACCGACTATCATTCATCCTTTCTACATGACCAAACGATCTCAAATATACTTCATTTATTCTCTCGTTTATATCTCTTTTTTCACACCACACAAATCCCTAATGCGTTTATTCCTATTTTATAAATTCTATCACACCTAGCACTCCCTAAGATTGTCCATCTTGAACACATTGAACTTTAGATCTATACTTCTTATTCCAGATCATAGTCTCACTACTATACAATAACACAGGTAACAACATACCCTCATGCAAGACCCTAGCACTCCAGACTCAGTCCTTTTACATTCACCAACGATTTAATTCACCGCACCATCCACCTTCCTGCTATTCAAACTTTCTACTACACTTGCATCATCGGTTCTCTCATCCAACATATACTCCTAAATATTTTAAACCAGGACAATTTTAGTTTAGCTGTCAACATCTAACATAACTCAGCACTGAGGACTATCCCTACCTATACAATCATAACCTTACTCTTATCTACGTTTCTTTTTTTTAAACCTCTCCTTTTACACACCTGGCCAAATCTCTACCAATCCTTCAAACTCTCTTCAGATTCGCCACAAAGAACCAAATCATTCTCATATAATAGGTAGGGCACCTCCACTCATCTCCATTCTCCATCATTCTAACACCACTTCCTGCCACTTCCCACCTCTTAATTCTTTCACAACCTTTCGGGATACAAATTCAAATAACCAAGGAGATGTCAAAAAACCATGCATCGCTATCATTTGCAGGGCAATCACCTTTGACCATTTATTCTTACACACATGCTTCACTATCGTTATACATACTTTTGATTAAATCTCAGAAGCCTACCACCAACACCATATCATTAACATCTGCCAGAGCTTCCCTATTAAAACTATCATACGCCTGTTGCAAATCCATAAAACCTAAATACAATTTATTCTTTCTTCTTCTCCCTCATTTTCTCAATCATTTGTTTCAAATGTAAGATTTGATCCTACACATCCTGTACCACTCGAAAATGCACCTTGTTCTTCACCAATCAGTCCTTCAGTCACTTGACGCACCTTTCGACCAAAATACCAGCAAATATCTTCCTGCCAACACTCAATAAACTTATTCCCTATAATTTCTACAAAAGTTACCCTTATCTCCCTTACTCCTTATATATAAGGGCATCTATTACTGCTCCTCCTCCAACTCTGAACTGTACCCTCCATAAACGTTTTGTTAAAACTTCCAAATCCAATCAATCACGATCTCTCCTCCGTTCTTTGATCATTTCACCAGTAATTTCATCTATACCTGCATATTTACCATTTTTCAACTTTTTCTCTGTCTATACCCCTTACCTTCTCCCTTCTAATAACCTCATCCCCAAAAATACCTTATTCTTCTTGCACCATCAAACCTACACACATTTACCATCACCTTCATTACTGCCAATATTATGCAGATTCTCGAAGTGCTCTTTCCACACTCCCCCTACATCCATTTCATCAGTTACAAAGTACCATCCCCATTCATACTGGCTCTTTGGTGTTCCCTTAATCTCATTCTCTTAAACTTTCATGGTTTTTTCCCTTCCAGAAGAGTTTATTCCCTTGTAAGTCCCCATTCATCCTCCTTCAAACTGTTCATTTAATTCTTCTTTCTCCTGTACTTCTACTCCCTGTTCCATATCTTTATCCTTATATAATACTACAAGCATCTTTCTTTTGAAACCCCATCATTTGCTTTTAGCACAAACTACGTTTTTTTCTACTCTAACTGCTTGCATCACCTTTTTCATTCCACCACTACTGTTAACATTCTTACTTCCTACTTTAGCACATCCAATATACTCTCTTTTGGGTAATTGCTAACAACATTTTCATTTGCTCCTCAGATTTGTTCAGTTTCCAACTTGTTCACATTCAACTGATTTACTTATGAGCGCTGTTACATACTTATCCTTATTACCTGTTCACTTAACTTCACTCTTAATTTTTACCACTTCTTCCGTATCACCTTCTCTCCATCCAAGCCCCCCTTAACTTAATTTACATAGAACAATATAATGATCTGATAATCCCATTCCCAAAACCCCTACTGATTTAACATCCAACACATACTTCAATATTTCCTTCTTCACCAACACAAATCAATCATACTTTTACTGATACTCATTCTCTACCACACCAACCCTACTATACTTATGGATATTCTTGTAAGCTTAAAGAAAGTATTACTTACACACATACTTTCCTCTCTCTCTCTCTCCTCAGAAATTCAATCACCTTCCTATTATTCTCATTTTCTCCTGATATCCCAAAACCACTGTTATACCATCTTTTGATCACCTATCCAACTGTTTTAGATCCCCAACACTATCAATCTGAAGTTTCTAACTCACCCCATCCAAACATCATTCAGATTATCCCAAAATCGTACTCTTCAACGTTTCAGATGAACCATACATCACAACCACACATACCTTGGACCTTTTTAAACTTAAATTTAACCATTATAATTCTAGACCACAGCACAAAGTCTACCAGTTTGTACCACAAGCTTTACTCCATCAAGATTGCAACTCTTTCCTCCTCTTCCTCACACTCCTTCCACTCCAGCACACACACACATTCTACCACTGCACCACTCATTTTCACCGTTTTCATCTTTGTTTCAGTCACAGCGACTAAATCAAATTTTGCCCTTTCTAAATACATCCATCACCTCTCTCCTCTTCTCCTCAACATTTATTCCTCTGACATTTCATGTACCCATACGATTCATACATTTATATATATATATATATATATATATATATATATATATATATATATATATATATATATATATATATATATATATATATATATATATATATATATATATATATATATATATATATATATATATATATATATAATTAACATTATTATAAATAGTAATAAATAATTAACAGAAATGTTTACATGTTTGCTTACTACTTCTGAAATCGCCGTTGCATTTTGTTATACAAATGTATTAATAACCTCTCTGATGTCAACTTGTTTTGCTAAGTTGCATTCTACACTTAAAATATTGTCCACTTAATCTCTCCTGTGACATTGTAGAACGTAAGTAATTTTTATCAATTTTAACTTGGAAAATGTCCGCTCGGCTGTTGCCACAGTTACAGGTAAAGTCAAGAACAAAAACATGTTGCAAAACATCTGGTATACTTGATGCAATGATGTAGTTGTCAATGAATAATAAATCTGCCAAATCTCTTATTGATGTTCTTGATCTAATGTCTTTCATAAGAGTCACTCGAAAGCTTTGAATTTCAGAAGGAAAGTTTTCTGTGAGATCTTCTCTATATTCGTATAACAAAATTTCAGCTTTTTTCTGCAATTCTTCATTTGTTGATGTTAAAAGAAATTCTGGAGTCAGCGTTATAAAGAGACTAGACAAATGGTCCATACTTTCAAATCTTTTCTTTAATTGGACAATAATTGTGTTCAATGTTCGATAAAATACAGCAGTTTGATAATATCTCAATGGATCTAATAAATGCTCATCCTGGACTAACTCATCAAAATGGCGTTTAGTTCTACGAACTCTATGATCTGGAAAAATGGCATCAAGGCTACAGCAGAAGCAGTTGCCACAGCATCTTCAAGATTATTTCGTAAATGTGAAAGGCTATTAATAGCGTTATGAAGCAGTAGTTTTGAAAGTTCAGCGTTTCTGTTCTGGAGAAATTTCGAAACCAAGTTAATAGATTCTAATATTAATGTATGAAAAACGACCTGGAAAACAAATTCAAAATTTTCCATGTGTTTTATCAATCTATTTGCCTTTGCTCTTTCATCGAGTTTTGTAGATTGCAGAACCAATTTCGATAAAACTCTCATTATAATAGAATAATTGAAACGAAGAGCTTTCAAAGAGCAATCTCGATGACCATCTATAGTAGGACAAAGTTTTTTGAGGGACAGAGACAACGACTCCAAAAGTTCCCATCTATTACAGCTTTGGCTGAAAAACAAATATAAATTTTCGACCATATCGACACCTGACCACTGGAAACTGAAACCACGGGCACGGGCCCCACATGCACCGGGCCCCCCCGCATTGCAGGCCTTGCGGACCCTTAAGTTACGCCACTGATGTACGGTCTCCCATGAAATTCCACTGCCTAATGGTTCACCTTCCTTTTCTGCGTTCATATCCTTACTCATCCTTCAGACAGCATCTTACAGACACCACCTTTAATCCACATATCATATACGCATACTTATATCTACACCCATCTTCTAGATAAAATCTTACAGACATACCTATCCCTTATATCCCTATGTTTGGGGAAAAAAGAATTGCCCACATCGTATGTTCTGCGTGTCGTAGAAGACGTCTAAAGGGACGGTGGTAGTTGGGTTGGCTGCCCACTACTACTTATCTTAGGCCAGGAATGCTAATGCATGCCTCGGAGAAGGTCGTGATCGTCGAAAGCGACCTTCTATCTTTCGTCAAAAATGTATGAATCGTATGGGTACATGGAATTTCAGAGGAATAAATGTTGAGGAGAGAGAGAAGGTGATGCAATGTGTTTGTAGAGGGAAAATCTGATATGTTTTCAACTGGATAATAAAGATGAAAGGAAACGGTGAAAATGAGTGGTGTGGTGTGAAATGTGTATGTGCTGGTGTGAAAAGGAATGGGAGGGGAGAGAAGGAGTTGCAATTCTGATGAGTGACCTGTGGTACAGAGCTATGGTAGATTTTGTTTGTGTGAGTACTAGAATTTCTAATGGTTAAATTGAAATTTGAAAAGCTTTCAAGGTGATATATGGTTGTGACGAGTTATGTCCATCTGAGGGCTAATATGAAGAGAGTGCAATTTTTTGGGATAATTGAATGATGTTTTGATGGGGTGAGTAGGAGCTTTAGATTGATTGTGTTGGGTGACCTAAATGGTTGGATAGGTGATCAAAAAAGGGATGCTCTAACAGGGTGGTTTTGGGGTATCGGGAGAAAATGAGAATGGTTAAGGAAGGTGATTGATTTCTGTGAGGAGAGAGGTATGTGTGTTATGTAATACGTCTTTAACAAAGAGTATTCATACAGTACACTAGAGTAGGTGTAAGGTAGAGAATGTTGAAATCCAAGGATGAACATGATTGGTGAATGGTGATTTTCATATTGTGTTGGATGTTAAATTAGTGAGGGGATTAGGAATGGGGGGATTTTATCGGGAATTTGTGTTTTTTTCCCATTAACCCCGGTTTTTGTTTATATAAATTAAGTTAGTAAGGGATTGGATGGAGAGGAAGATGATAAGGAAGGAAGTGGGTAGAATTAAGAGTGAGAAGTTAAGTGAACAAGGTAATAAGAGTAAATATTTAAGAGCACTTGCAAGTAAATCAGTTGAATGTGAACGAGTTGATACTGAACAAATCTGGAAGCAAATGAAAGAAGCGGCTGTTAGTAGTGCGAAAGAAGAATGTGGATGTGCTAAAGTAGGAAGTAAGAATATTAGCAGGGGAGTGGGAATGAAAGTGATGCAGCTGTTAAAGTAAAAAAAATTAAGCGTGGTGATTGTTATATAAAGCCAATGAGAAGTTTCAAAGGAAAGATGTTTGGAATTATATAAGGAGGAAAAAAGGAATACCAAAGGATGCATACGTAGGAGGAAAAAAAGGGTAAATGAACAGTTTGGAAGGAGGATGAATGGGAACTTACAAGGGAATAGGAAGTTCTTCTGGAAGGAAGCACGAAATGTTAAGAATGAGAATGAGGGGAATCTGCTTAGAATAATGAAAAGGTATGGTTCTTTCATAACTGATGAAATGGATGTGAGAAGAGTGTGGAAGGAGCACTTCAAAAATCTGCACACCATTGGCTGTAATGAAGTGGTGATAGTGAATATGTCTGGGTTTGATGGTACAAGAAGGAATAGGTATTTTAGGGATGATGTCATTAGTAAGGAGGAGGTAATGGATAGAGTGAGGAAGTTGAAGAATGGTAAATCTACAAGTATAGATGAAATTACTGGTGAAATGATCAAGAACTTAGGCGAGATGATAATTGAGTGGATTTAGAAGTTGTGTAACAAAGCGTTTATTGAGGGTATAGTTTCTAGGGATTGGAGGAGAGCAGTAATAGTACCCTTATTTATTTAATGTTAAGGGGGATAAGGGTAACCGTATGAATTAAAGGGGAATTTGTTTATTGAGTGTTGTTGTGAAGATATATGATGGTATTTTGGTCGTAAGATTGCGTCGAGTGACTGAAGGACTAATTGGTGAAGAACAAGGTGCTTTTAGAAGTGGTAGAGGATGTGCGGATCAAATCTTTACATTGAAACAAAAGATTGAGAAAATGAGAGAGGAAAAAAAATTGTATTTATGTTTTATGAATTTGCAACAGGCGTATGATGGAATTAATAGGGAAGCAGGATTAATAGGGTCTATCGCAGGTGTTAGTGATATATGGTGTTTGTGGTAGGCTTCTGAATGGAATCAAAAGTATGTATGAAGATAGTGAAGCGTGGTAAGAATAAATGGAGTCGAAAAGTGAATTGGCTTTAAATAATATTAGCGGTTGCAGTAGGAAATGTGGTATGGTTCCTTGGTTATTCAATTTGTATATGATGGGGTTATGAAATAATTAGAGGTGTAGGTGGCAGGGGAAGGTGTTAGAATGATAAAGAATGGAAGAGAGTGGAGGGTGCTCTACCTATTATATGGGGATGATTTGGTTTGGTGTGGCGAATCTGAAGAAAGTTTGAGAGGATTGAGAGAGAGATTTGCAGAAGTTGGGTTAAGGAGGGGTTTGAAAGTAAAACGTAGATAAGAGTAGTTTATGGTTGTGAGTGGGAATACAGTCCTCGGTGAAAGTTATTGTTTGGATATAAAGCAACTGGAACAAGTGCCTGAGTTTAAATATGTTAGGATATATGTTGATGAAAAGGGAACGGATGATGCAGAGTGTAGTAGGAAAGTTGTGAATGCAGGAGGTGGCTAATGCAATTAAAATCGTGGGGATATAAAGGACTAAGCTGAGTCGCTGGTCTTACATGAGGGTATGTTGTTACCTGTGTTAATGTATAGCTGTGAGACTATGCGTCTGAATTAAGAGATATAGATCTAAAGCAACCAATGTGTGATGATGGACAATCTTAGAGCGTTAGTGTAGAGAATTGATTAAAATTATGTATGGAACGATCAGAGAGTTGTTTGTGGAAAAAGGGTAAAATGAGAGATAAATGAAAAACGTTGAGATGTTTTGTGGAAAGATGGATGAGAGTCGCCGTGGGGATAGCGACATATAGTGTGAGTTGAGGAATGCGACCGCTGAGAGACCGAAAAAAAATGATGAGTGCAGTGAAAGGAATGGCTTGAGGAGAGGAATGGTAGTTGGCAGAGCGAGAAGAAAGGGCTATAATAGATGAAGGCGGGGCGCGGTGGGGGGGGGGGGGGCGCGGGGGGGGGGGGGGCGGCGGGGGGGCGGGGCGGCGGAGGAGGGGGGGTTTTGTGAGGGGGTGTAGTTGTGGCCCACCTGGGCCACAGGGTGAAACCCGACATTTGAGATGCCAGTGAAATGAGGGTCCGTCGCTGTCGTGAAGCTCGTAGGGTGAGTTTTCTGCACTATGACGAGCTCTCCACTAAAAAGTGTAAAGAGGACGGCTGAAGGCTGGCTGTGTCTTTTCGACTGGTGTTATTTTCTAATTTTCAGTTTTCGAGTGCACAGACACACCTTACAACCCATTCAAGTTGAGGAGAAGGTGGCGATGAGGTGTGATATAGTATATATATATATATATATAGTGAAATATATATATATTTATATATATATATATAATATATATATATATATATATATATATATTATATATATATATATATATATAATATATATATATATATATATAGTGATATTTGTTTAGAGCGACAACTATTCATCATCGGCATATCTCAAAAACTTACAAATAGTTACAGAAAAAGGAATACATTGTGCGAATCCTGGCAAAATTTAGGCGGAAAATGTTAAAAAAAAAAAAAAAAAAAAAAAATAATGAAAAAAAATCATATCTCAAAAAAGCTACAATAGCCTACAGCGAGAAGAAGGAATACATTTTTGATCCTGGTAAAATTTTATAGAAAATGAAAAAAAAATAAATAAATAAAAAATAAAATAAAAATTGCTATTTTTTTTTTAGGAGCAGGAGACATAATATATATATATATTTTTATATAAAGTATTTTACACGGCCAAGTAGGGGCTCGAGCCGACGGGGGAACACAGGGGCGGACGTTTTCCATACCCCCGTAGGGAAGGGCGGAGGAACCCCGCGACACCCAAAGACAAAGAGCGCGGGGTTCCGGAACCCTCCCCGGGAGGGGGAATTAGTCCTACCCCGTAGTTCCCGGAAGGCCGGACCCCCACTCCTGCCATCGGTGCGGTAAACCCCTGGGGTATTCTTTTAGTAAAAGAAAAAAAAAAGCAAAATTTAATAGAAAGTCTATTTATTTTAACGAGATTAACCAATAAAAGGTTCTCTAAGAGCTCTCTAATGCATATTACTATAATTATAGCAATAATATTTGATTTTTTTATTTTTTTTACATTTTTCCATGTAAAATTTACCAGGATTCCAAAAATTATTCCTTTCGCTGCTGCTATGTAGTTTTGAGTATATATATTTTTTTTTTTTTTTTTTTTTTTTTTTTTTTTTTAACATTTTCCGCCCTAAAATTGGGCCAGCATTCCAGCAATGTATTCCTTTTCCTTGGCAGGTGTTAGTTTTTGAGATATGGATTGATGATAGTTTTCGCTCTAAACCAATTATCACCATATATAATAGAATATATATATATATATATATATATATAATATATATATAAAATATTATATATAATATATATATTATATATATAATAATATAGTATATTATAGTATATATAGATAAAATAATCCTTGAGTGATGACGTTCACTACCAGGATAGATCCCGGGCCTCGCCGAACAGTATGCCAACGTGTTACCGTTTGACAAACGATAAGCTAAAAAGATATGCGACTTAAACCTATGAAAGAGTAAAAAAAACTGCTCTATTCAATAGAAAAGGGACCGCCTATGGCAGGACAGATACTCAGCCACGCATCTCCGCTACACTCGGGTCAAAGCAAACACAGGACCCATGTTAGGAGACCACTCTAGATCGGGGTATAATGTAAAGATGTAAATACTGCAATTAAACCCCAGTTCAATTTGTATAGATAATAACTCCTTGATTGATTCTTCACTTACGGGTTAGATCCCGGGCCCTCGCGAACGTTATGCCAAGCGTGTTACCACTCGGACCAAACGATAAGTAAAGGAATACCGACTTAAACCTATGAAAGGGTGCTCTATTCAATAGGAATAAGGACCCCTATGTCAGGACGGATACCTCAGCCACGCATCTTCGCTTGCACTCGGTCAAAGGTAACACAGGACCCCATGTAAGGAGAGGCCACTCTAGCATTGGAGTATAAGTATTGTATAAATGTAAATACATGCAATTAAAACGCAGTTTCAATTGTATAGATAAAAATAACTTCTTGAGTAGATTCTTCACTTAACGCGAGATTAGTACTCGGGCCCTCGCGAACGGTATGCCAAGCGCGTTACCACTAGACCAACGAGAGGCTAAAAGAGATAAACGCCGACTGTAAACCTAAATAGCTATAATATATTAATAATATAGTAATATATAAAGAAATAATATTATATATATATAATAATATATATATATATATTTATATATATATAATATATAAATATTAGTATATTATATATATATATATATATATATATATATATATATATATATATATATATAATTACATGAAAGAATAATCAATAGAAAAACACTCACTCTCTTTTCCTAAGTCCAATTCACGAACCTATAATATTGAAATTTAAATTTAATGATATATCAATACATTATAAATTCGTCGAAATAGAATCTGAATGTAAATTGGCTTATATAGAAAGATAATATATATAAAACTCCTTTTTTTCAATAGTACTTATAAACCTGATACTTGAAACCTTTAATATTAACCATTATTTTTAAATGCGAAATGTCACATAATAAGCTATTTTTTTGAATGAGTTCCTGTGTCTTTGTGTGTCAGCGGCGGATCCCGAGTCTGAAGGAGGAGCAGGAGGAAAATAAGAATTAAAATCACTATTCTATTCTATTGAATATCAGAAGAAGTGGCGTGTATCATTATTCTTATTGAATTGCTCTATAAATTTCAGCTATTTTTCTATTCAAAACACATAAACACACTTACACACATACCTACACGAATATTATATATATACTATATATTAATATAATAGTATATATATATAATATATATTAATATAAATATATATATATATATAGTATATATTATATATATTATATATATATTATATATATAATATATATATAAACTTCTTATGTCTCGTACAGCCAGACCCGTGAGTGCTGATAAATATTTAAACAATTGCAGTAAAAAAAAAAAGTTCCGCTTAATATTTTCTTAGCCCATTTATGCATCCCGCTTGCCTATAGAGCGGTCTGCTAGTTTTCCTTCATTTACTTATGGAATTGTGAAGAAAACGACCCCTAACAGGAAAAGAAAAAGATCTATATATAATATAGTACAAAGATTATTATCGTTAACGTATTTCACTGGGTTAGTAGCTATGAAATATGTTATCGTAACTACGCGAATATATATGCTATTTTTTTCGTCATCAACTATAGCCAAGGTATATATATATATTAATGACGTACTTAGTAGCATTATTTCTACTATATTATTATATGAAATTATAGCAAGATCTACCCGTACGTGAGCCAATGTCTTATGAATTATAACTCTATAGGAATATAATATACTACATAGTAGTAGTATAGTAAATAATATATATAATTTCCAAAATGATATTTAATTTTATAAAATATTTTATTAACTTAAATGATACTAGTAAATTAATTCTTTATAAATATATAATTTATATATATAATATCTCAGTTCTTATACATACTTATACATATATAAAAATATATATAATAGACAAGAATTAGGCATAGTTTTCAACGAGATTATCTTTTAAAAGAAGTTTATTTAAAGTAAAAGTTAGATAAATAGATATTAAATGAAGTAAGAGACGAACCACTCGTTGGTATCAAATAAATACAACATCTTAGAAAAAAAATAAGAACAACTAAATTAATGTGCAGTAACTTTATCTTCACGTCTGGCAAGGTTCGTTAAACAGTATTCAGTATGTACTTGCAATTAGTTATTTCGTCAAATCCTAGGGTATGTAACTAAATTGCTTTAAGTATATTATGATAGAGAGCATCGAGAGCGAGAAGAACAGAGGAAAGAACGAGTCCGTACATCCAACGCTAGCACAAGAACACGAACATCCTTCATCCAATCTTGCAGAATCTTACCCGGGGTATTAACCTGAGTGTGTGATGATTAAGAAAATTATAAAAATGAACTGATTAAAATATAAATATAATCAGAAATTAACAATCAAAAGAAAGAAACCTAAAACATTGTGCTCATATAAACAGTGTACCACATAATATAGTGTAGTCGTCACCAAGTTACTCTGACTTCTTTCAAATACTGAGCAAGTTAATAAGTCATTATCATGCGCAAACAGAGATAACGTTGTTTTCCTCTTTATGTAGCAAAAACTCACTCACGGATTCTCTCACTATTAGAATACAATATATAAAGTTAGTCGGTAACTTTTGAGCAATCAAATAAACATTCTTTGAAAAGTCTCTTCGCAGAAGACTAGCCCATATTCTGACTATATTCCACCCACCACCGAGTATTAGTATTATCACTCAGGGAAGGTCAATAATCACTCACTCGCTAAACCTTATCCTGCTATACTACCGGTATTAATCCTAGTGAGTATACTATAATAAATAATAAGCGATATATTATATTATATAATAATACCCATATAAGTCATACCTTAGGTATATCATACAATTATAAATATATATAGTAGAGTACTCTAGTTAATATTTAAACCAGTTAAGACCTAAATAAATATAAATGGTATTCCCATAATCAATTATTAATGATTATTATTATGGCAAAATGATTAGAGTTTATGTCTCTCTCTCTCTCTCCGCTCCTCTCTCTCTCTCTCTCTCTCTCTCTCTTCTCTCTCCCCTTCAATTGATACTCACGTCTCTTCCAGCACTCTCACTTCTCGCTTATACTGAGTACGAGCAGTCATATAAAAATTGTTCTATTAATTCTCGGTCAAAATATTTCTCGTTATCTGTATCTCAATAATAGGATCATCCATTCAAGCACAAAGTCTTTTTAATAATTTTAACACTTTCCATGTTCAAAGTGGCTGGTAATATTCGCCATTAATAAATGACAAAATTGGTCAAAAAATAATAATAGTAATAATAATAATATTCCCCCATAGCTTTTCAGTAGTAAGTTTACTTCCAGAGGATACATTATTTATCTTCTAATAGAAAAGAGATATTAATTAGGCGTGCTTCTTTTACCTACTTTGCAGTCTACTGGCAACTTGCTACTTTTAAGTTTTACTGGCAACCTGCTCGTTTTAGTTGGCAACCTGGTACTTATTAACTGTGTCTATATTTTTATAACTTACTTCGCTAATTATCCTCTGGCAACTTGGTCCCTTTTATCCTCATTAAAAGTCTCGTTCGTTCTTGCTCTTGCTGGTAACATGGACTCTTTATTTTTTATTTTTTAGGAACATTGTGCCTTTTGTTGGCAACTTGGTTTTTATAATAAAAATTGGACACACCCAGGAAAGCATCTTGCTAGATTGAAGCGAACGTTTACTAAGACTCATTTACGTAATGGGGCTTCATTGATCATTGTAGGAGAGAGTCTTTGGCTTTGCTTCGATTTATTATCGTATTAAATTTATAGGCAAAACGTTTAGCTTTCTTTTATTTTCTTATTTTCCCCTTTTTATGTATATATTATTTAGCATTCTATGTGATTTTAAAGTATAATCCTCTAATATAGAGTGTAATTCTTTACAAAAAATACTATTATAACATATAAGTAGAAAACTAGTGAGTAGGAAATCATTATGTGTGAATAGCTTGTATCCTATAGTATATGAATTGAACACGGATAAGGTAAAAAAATAATAAAATAATAAATAAAAAAAAAAAAAAATAAATAAATTATTATAGTATTCAAATCTATACCTAATACTAAAATCAAGCCGAAAGGAATTAAATTATATTAGTAGCCTAGTAGTATAAAAATTTCAAGAAGAAAAAGTCTTATATACGCACCATTTAAGTATACCTACTCAAGCGTACGTAGATAACTATTAGGGGTAACGTGATTCCCAACATTAGGTAGAGGATAACCTAACTCAGTACCTCCGTGGTAAGGCGATAGGAAGACCCTCTACCTAGATCCTGACTATAATATACTGATATATTGCCTTGGTAATATGGTTCTCAGCGCTTTATGGGTAGGTATCCGTTTCAGATTATATCTACAAAATATTAATGATACAAGTAAAAAACGAAAACCAAAGGAATGGAATGCTGGTAGTCGCAATATTTAGATAGCGTGAATATATGTGTAAAAATATAAATAAATAAAGAAAAAATGTATATTCATCATAAAATACATACTATATTACATAGAGCAAAATATGACTCCAATTTAGAAAGGTATCCTGGTGAATATCACAGTCGCAATATAAGCTGTATACAAAATATCAAAATATAATAATAAATTAAATTATCTCAAATAACTCTTTATTTTTAGATAATTTTATTATGTATTTAGTACGTATAGTCTCATGTAGTATAAATATGAGACTCCTCATCCATGGATGCTACTACGTTAAACCAAATAAAGAGACTTTTCTATTAATAAATAGACTTTTCTATAAAAATTTTGTTTTTTTTTAAACTAAAAATATTTAAGGGTATACCGCACGGATGGCAGGAGTCGGGGTCTCTCGGCCTTCCGGGAACGACGGGGTAGGACAATTCCCCCCCTTCCCCTACGGGGTATGGAACACGTCCCCCCCTCTGTGTTCCCGTCCGGCTCGAGCCCCTAGTGTGCCGTATAAAGCATTTTCCTATGTGAAAATTTACTCCAAGGATTCCAAAAATGTATCCATTTCGCTGTAGCATATGTAGTTTTTGAGATAATATATATTTTTTTTTTTTTTTTTTTTTTTTTTTTTTTTTTACATTTTCCGTACTAAAATTGGACCAGCTTCCACCAATGTATTCCGTTTTACTGTTGCATTAATAGTTTTTAAGATACATATGACGGATATACTGAAACGCTGGCCGTATATAGTATATATATATATATATATATATATATATATATTATATATATTATATATATTAATATATATGATATATATATATATATATATATATATATATAATATATATATATATATAATATATATAATTATAATAATATATATATATATATATATATATATATATATATATATATATGGTCAGCCGTTGGATTAGCCGCATATGTATCTTAAAAAAGTTAATAATGCTACAGTAAACGGATACATTGCTGATGCTGTTTCAATGCTGGTCCAGAAAATGTTAAAAAAAAAAAAAAAAAAAAAAAAAAAAATCAAAAAACTAAAATAGTTACGGGAAAAGGAATACATTTTTGGAATCCTGGTAAAATTTCACATAGGGAAATGTAAAAAAAAATAAAAAAATAAAAAAAATTATTTTAATAATTATAGTAATATGATTAGAAGCCTATTTAGAGACCTTTATTGGTTATTCGTTAAATAAATAGACTTTTATTAAATTTTTTTTTTTTTTACTAAAGAATACCAAGGTATAACCGCCCCTGATGCAGGAGTCGGGGTCTTAGGCCTTCCGGGGAACTTACGGTAGGGATTATTTCCCCCCCTCCGAGGAGGGTTCCGGAAACCCCGCTCTTGTAATTTGGGGTCGCGGGCAGCGTCTCCTCGCCCTCCCCTACGGGTTATGGAAAACATCCCCCCCTATGTCCCCCGTCTCGACCCCCTAGTGTGCCGTATAAAAGCAAAAAAATTTTTATTTTTTTATTTTTTTTAACATTTTCCTATGTGAAATTTACCAGGATTCCAAAAATGTATTCCTTTTCGCTGTAGTATTGTAGTTTGAGATTTTTTTTTTTTTTTTTTTTTTTTTTTTTTTTTTTTTTTTTTTACATTTTCTGGACCAGCATTCAGCAATGTATTCCCGTTTTACTGGCTAGCATTATAGTTTTAAGTCAGTATGACGCGCTAATCCAGTCGCTGGACTATATATTATATCGAGGGGCGTTTATACATTGGGTTGGTAGGTTAGGTAGCTCCTAC
>JABUQX010100567.1:7500-15000 GCA_015478945.1 Trachelipus rathkii | reverse complement strand
TAATAAAATAATAGAAAAGGCGTAAAATAAGATTTTCACATTTTTAATAATATAAGTAAAATTGTACGATAAGAGCCGAAATGCAACATAAGGAGTTCAAAGTTCTGAGTTGCCAGAAATTGCTTTTTATCATGCTCTCGTTTGCGCATAGAAATAAGGTAGAAAATTTTAATTTATTATAATTTTTTTTTTAACTATAGCAATACCCCGGGTAAACCGCAAAGATAGAAGGAGTCGGGGTCTCTCGGCCTAATGGTCTCAGTATGGGCTCTCCCTCACCCCAATTATTAGCAATATATTCATGGAGCTATTTGAAATAAAATATATATTTAGTGAGAGTGGTATACCGAACATTAAAATGGATGGCGGTACTTTGATGATGGTATTGCCATCCTCCAAAATAATGTGGACCCACAATTGTTACTCTAGCAATATTAAATAATAAGATACGTCCATTAAATTTACCCTGGAAAGGTCTGTTAATGGTAGATTGCCTTTTCTGGACATGATGATAGATATTAATGACAGATTTCGCCTGTTTTCTCAGTATATCGCAAAACAATGTTTTCCAATGGATTCGTTGGTACTCCATACATTATTATAGCACAAAAATAGGTATTATTACAGGTCAAATTCTTAAAGCAATGAAAATATGTAGCCCATGTTATCTGGATAATGAATTGAAAATTATTAAGAACATGTTCTTAGATTATTGTATACCCAGAATATTTCTATAAACAAAGCTTTTCAAAAGCAGAAAAAAATTATCTCATTGAGTGAAAAAACCTCATTCAAAAAACATAAAAAGGATGAAATAATGGTTATTTCCTCTCATATCGAACCAGAATTGAAGAAAATGTTCAAATTCAGTATCATTAATTCAGTCCGTTCCAAGAAAACACTCCTTAAGAGAAAATTTGCCAAAATTTCAATTTAAATAATGAAGATATAACAAACGAGGAATTATAGTATAGCTTGTAATAATTGTGATGAAGAATATTTAGGTGAAACCGATGTTTCAAAAGACGTACATACCAACATGGATATAGCTTAAGGTGTGGGGACCGAAACTCTGCTTGTGTTATAGGCATATGAGATGAGCAAATCTGCGATCAATATAATTCAGCATAAAAATGATTTTATCTTGAAAAAATGTTGAGAAAACAACTCATTGAATCAATTATTATAAAAAAAACCAATAACTTTCAAAAAAAAAATCCCAGGAGAAATTAAAAATTGATACCTGTTAAATAATTTATTAATGAAGAAAAACGTTATAAAAGGCTTACTTGAAAAATACAGTAGAGTACGTTAAATTAGCCTCTTGTTTTGTATCTACCTCAAGGGAATTTATTTTTCTTTAAATTTTTTTTTTTTGAAATTCTTGAATTGCTCCAGGTAAAGAGGTCGAAAGCTTGGTGCTTGTTTATTTTTTAATCTTAGTTACTTCGTTTCATTTTTATGTTCTATTGTTTTAAATTTCCTGAGTTTAGCTCGTGGATTTAATAATAGGGGTTAAAAATTTGCTTTTTCTAAATTATATATTGGGATATTATTTAGTATTTTCGAAGTTTATATATATATATATATATATATATATATTTATATATCTATATAAATATAATATTATTATATACTATATTATATATATATATATATATATATATATATTATATTATTATATATATATTATATTATATATATAGAGAGAGAGAGAGAGAGAGAGAGAGAGAGAATTACAAATTTTTTTTACAAGTTATAAAACATCAAAGCACGTCAGAAAATTTACATTAATCAAGCAAATCATGTTTAATCGCATAACGTTGAAAAATTTCCTCATTTTGCAACTATAAAGACCATACCCCTGTGTCTCTTCGTTCCTCAATCATTTATAAATTTTCCTGTGACAGCTGTGATTCGGATCTATTAAAACCATTAAAAATAGGGTGCACTACAAAAGTGGATTACCTAATTAAACGTCAAGAATATTCCAATGAAAGATGGAGGTCATTGTTATACTGAAATGAGAATATTAATGGTGGGCGAGGGAAGAATCTAGGAAGGAACCAATACATTTGTATTTAATCAGTAAACGTGTCTATTGAATTTAAAGGATGTCTTAATTTCTAAACTCTCTCTCTCTCTCTCTCTCTCTCTCTCTCTCTCTCTCTCTCTCTCTCTCTCTCTCTCTCTCTCTCTCCTCTCTCTCTCCTCTCTCTCTCTCTCTCTCTCTCTCTCTCTCTCTCTCTCTCTCTCTATATATATATGATATATATTATATATATATATTATATATATATATATATATATTATATATATATATTATATATATATATATATATATATATATCCTGAAGGGAGGGATGATGCCCAGAGCATAAACGGGACAGCGTTACTCTGGTTTGACGGACCAAATTTTGTTATGTGAGGAATATTTCTGGCTGGCGTGCCTGGAGTATGGTGTTATTTAGGTATGCCGAGATCGTCTTTGGGTTAACTGAGTGTGGATGTGTTTAACAATGGAAGTAACTGGTGTGGGGAAGGGAGCGTATTGTATATGTCAGAATAGTACAAAGCTGGTGTGATCCATTCCCCTCTCGGTGGAAGGGGTTGTTTTATGTTTGTGTATAGGGACCGACCGGGGCGGGAATTTTGCCGGGGCCGGGGCCGTCATTGGGGCTCTAATTTAGCTGGGCCGGGGTTAGCTAAAATTAGAAATGTAAGTCAAAAACACTGAAAGTCTTAAAACGTAGGATGAAAATTAAATATAATTTCAATTAATTAATAATTTAAATTATAATGAAATTAAATAAATATTTTTGAAAGAAATTTTTAGAAAATAATTGATTTGCCAGAAGAATAAGTTCTATGACATATATTATATATATATATATATATATATATATATATATATATATATATATATATATATATATATATATATATATATATATATATATATATATATATATATATATATATATATATATTTAAGAACTACTTTGTCGTAGTAATATATTTACTTTAGAGAGGAAGCCCTTGGATTCTTTTTTAGTATTATGCTTTACTGTCACTTCATTAAGGTATCGAGGAAGGGGATAGAGTTGTTGGAAGGCATTTCTATCGTATACTGAACTGAAGGATGAATAGAGTTAATATAGTTTAGGACATCATTAGGGTTGGTGTTGTGAGGGAGGGAGACAAAAATGTCATCTACATATTTAATCCATAAACTATTGTTTAATAAAGGGTGGGGTAAAATATGATAAAATTCTGTTAGTTCCATATATATGTTACTGAGTATGGGAGACAGTGGGGATCCCATACTCAGGACGAAAGTTTGTTTGTAATATTTGCCATTAAAATGAAAGAAGTTATATTGTAATGAGAGATTGGCCTTCCCGTTTCATATATTAAAACAGCTCATTAATCTCTCATTACAACCTTCCTCACAACACCAACCCTAATGATGTCCTAAACTATATTAACTCTATTCATCCTTCAGTTCAGTATACGATAGAAATGCCTTCCAACAACTCTATCCCCTTCCTCGATACCTTAATCACATGGAATAACAATCACTTGCAATTTACTATATATAGAAAACCAACATTCGCACCAAACTATATACATTGGCTATCTAATCATTCCCCAAACACAAAATTAGCTGTTCTGTCATCTCTATTTCTCCGTGCCTTTCGTATATGCTCTCTCCCTCTTCTAGCACAAGAAACTAAATACATCCACAATACTTTCAAATCACTTTACTATCCTGAGTTTTTCATCACAAAAGCATTTAACAAAGCAAAAAAGAGGTACTATAGCACCTTTCCTCCGAAAAATAGCAACACCTCCTTTTTACCAATTCCTCAATTACCATTATATTCGTTAAAACAAATATTACAAAAAATTACCCTCATTCCATCAAATAACATCACCTTAAAAAACATTCTCAAACCCCCAAAACGAAAAGAAAATCTCCCCCAAAGCTGTATATATCACATCCCCTGCAATACTTGCAATAAAACATATATAGGTGAAACCATAGATTTGCAAAGAAGAAAAAATCAACATACAGATGACCTGCACAAGGACAGCATAAATTCAGCTTTAACAAGTCATAGGCGTAACACAGGCCACTCTATCAATATCAACAATATAAAAATGATCAGAAATATCAATCACACGAACCATCGCAAAATCATGGAATCCTTTTGCATTTATATTAGTAACAACTACAATAAGCATCCCGGTGAAGTTAAGATAGATTTTATACAAAATGAATATCTGAAAGCATCAAAATATTTCAACAACACCATGAAGAAAATAGCAGACCAACTGAAACACACTTAAACTGATGAAGATCAAGAAAGAAATCCAGTCCCTTAGCCTGAAGAGGTCTCGCGTGTCGGGACGAAAATTAGCTTTCTTAAAATTTATTTCACAAGTTAAATAATGTTTTTAATTTGTGTACATTTAGTAATAAATAAAATGAAGTGATAGTAAAGCATAATACTAAAAAGAATCCAAGGGCTTCCTCTCTAAAGTATATATATATATATATATATATATATATATATATATATATATATATATATATATATATATATTTTTTTTTTATATATATATATATATATATATATATATATATTTTATTATTCATATATAAATAAATATATATATATATATATATATATATATTAATTCAATTAAATAAATAATTTTGAAAAGAGATTTCGGAAAATATTTGATTTTCTTGAAGATATTTACTTTAAATAAATAAATACATTAATATTTTAACAATTATATTTATTTCCTTTTCCGAATTCGTTTGGTATATCAAATTTCGAATATTTTTATGTTAAAAACTCGGAAAAATTATAATTTGGCCTCAATTTTAATTTGAAATCATAGTAAATACAAAAAAAAATTGATTATATTTAGGTATGTTTATATATTTTGCATCAATTTATAACAAAGGAGTAATGGAATTAAAATATATTTTTTTATTTTGTTTTATTTAACACTCTATTATTTAGTGTAAATTTACAGTTAACCCCGGTAGAAAACCCCGGCTTTTCCTGATTTTTGGCCGGGGCCGGGCGGGGCCGTGGGCCGGGGCCGGGGCCGGGGCCCCGGTCGGTTCCTAGCTGTAAGAGTGGTCTATTGAAAGTGTCTTGCTGTAAAATTGGCAGCCAATCAGGTCGAGATGGGCACTGACAGGAAGAATTTTTGTTTCGGTTTGTAATTGCTGGATGGGTGTGAAGGGGAGGTTGCCTGTTATTATTCTAAGAGCTTTGTTTTGTACTACGTCTAGTTTTTGTATATTGGACTGCGATATTGCTGGTGCCCAGGCTAATAATTCGTAGTTTAAGAAGGAAAGGAGGTACTGCCTGTAAAATATTGTGAGAGTTTATTTGTTTTGGCCGAAATTTGTACCGGTTAATGATTTCATTGTTTTTAATTTAATTTATGCTTCCTCCCATCTTTCAAAGATATACCTCCCTGACAATTGACGACACAGGACATCTACTATATTTCTCGGACCTAACAGACATTAGAAATAGTTTTTACACTTTCCCTCTGACGGATCTCCGAGTCGGGCCTGCTATAGTGGCACAATATCTCATCGACGCCCTTTACTCATAGGAGAGGAGCGGTGGGAACCAAGTAATAAAAGTATATATATATATATATATATATATATATATTCCATACACATATATATATATATATATATATATATATATATATATATATATTTATATATATGTTATTAATATATTGGTGATCATACACGTACAGTAGGCACATATATATATATATATATATATATATATATACAGAGATAGAGAGCGATATATCATATATATATATATATATATTGTTATATATATATATATATATATATATATATATCTTCCAAACACAAAATAGCAAAGGTAATAGCACTGCAAGTACTTTCAAAACATTAAAGAGTCCTATGTAAGCTGAAGTTTATATACCGTATATATATATATATATATATAGTATATAGTTATATATATATATATATATATATATATAGTATGTATATGTATATATATTATATATATATATATATATATATATATATGTATATATATATATATATATATATATATATATTATATATATATATATATATATATATATATATATATATATATATATATATATATATATATATATATATATATATATATATATATATATATATATATATATATATATATATATATATATATATATCTTTACTTGATTGTAAGATAATATAATAATCTATCTTTGATAGGAGTTTTAAAATAGGAAAAAGCTGTCATTTTATATATTAAAAAATCCTTTTCTTCGTCTCTGAACAGCAAAATAATTGATAATTTCCTTCCTTTATATTGTGTAACTATGGTGAACCAAAATTAAAGCCAGTTCTCTTAGTCTTTACTCTCTTGTAATTTTTTGATCCTTTTCAGAATAGAAAAGTTTTTTTTAGAGTGCAAATTGTGAGCAAGATAGAGGCTAAAATCATTAACAATTCAAAAGTTACTGTATATATCAAATTTATTTGCAAATTTCGTAAAAATTATTAATATATATCGATATAATCATTTTACCAAGATTGGTAAGTATGGATATGTGGCTCACTACCTTCCTCTCTAACTGAATCGAAAAATCATCAAGAAAAAGAATTGAATTGATTTTATGTGTTTTCATTTTACAAAGTTTCTGACACGCTGCATTCTCAATTCTTCGTTAACAGAAAGCAAAAGCTCTATTGAAACTTTTAAAATGCTTAAATTAGATCCTCATCTATGTTTGCGCAAAAATCTTGCAAAACGATCATCACATTTTCGATAGGGTTATAGAGCACATTAAGGTAAATATGAATTTACGTATTATAGTTATAATGAATAGAATAAATACTATTTAACTTTAAATTCCTGATTTATGCATTTGTAATAGACTTAAGGTACCTGACCATAAACATCTTAGTTTACAACACTTTTAAAATCCATCGTAACTATCCATCGACATTGTTTTTCATACTTATATTAGTTTTGTCCATTTTGTCTCCGGAAACATCTTTCCATAAATGTCCACCTTTTTGACATAAAACAATGCCAAGATAATGCATTGAACTCGACATGCATGATATACAATGCCGATGAATATATAAGACATATCCTTGCCCAATCAAATAATCACTATTAATTCCGACCTTCGTATAATATTATTTCCGCTTGAGAGATTATCCTATTGTGTTTTCAACGGCAGATAAACCTAAGAAAACTTCAAGAACGACAAAATATGTTTTCCACATTTCTGCTAATATATATATATATATTCTCAATTTGTTTTGATTATTATTTTCATCATTCATATAAATTAAAAATAAGGAACTCATAATATCAAAAATTTTGATAGTTTAAATAATCTCGGGGACTACGACTTTGAATATATATATATATATATATATATATATAT
>JABUQX010100567.1:0-2500 GCA_015478945.1 Trachelipus rathkii | reverse complement strand
TTTATTTATTTTGTTTTATTTTCTTTAAACATTTGGTGTTAACTAAAATTTCTTTCATTTTATGTTTATAACGTAAAATATTTGCATTTTTACATACCCTAAAGCAGTAAATCAGTAAATCAGTAAAGCAGTAAATCAGTAAATCAGTAAATCAAACTGCCTTCCAGCCACCTTCCTATCCTTCCATGATCTATTGATCTATTGATCTATTGATCTATTGATTCAAGTCATATTTTGTATAACATAACACAAAAACTTTTATTTATTTTGTTTTGTTTTCTTTAAACATTTTGTTTTTACTAAAAAATTATTCTTTTTATGTTTAGAACTTAAAATATTTGCAGTTTTACATACCATAAAGCAGTAAATCAGTAAATCAGTTAATCAAAGTGCCCTCCTACCCATTCGTGATCTATTGATCTATTGATCTATTGATCTATTGATCTATTGATCTATTGATTCAAGTCATATTTAGTATAACATATCACAAAAACTTTTATTTATTTTGTTTTGTTTTCTTTAAACATTTTGTTTTTACTAAAAATTTATTCTTTTTATGTTTATAACTTAAAAAATTTGTATTTTTACATACCCTAAAGCAGTAAATCAGTAAATCAGTTAATCAAACCACCCACTCTATCCTCCTACCATCCGTGATCTATTGATCTATTGATCTATTGATCTATTGATTCATGTCATATTTTGTATAACATAACATAAAATAAATTCTTAGCTGTAGCTGGTGTTGTTGAAATGTCGCGTTTGTTGTTGCTGTTGTTGTTGATGTTGTTGTTGTTGTTGTTGTTGTTGTTAATGTTGTTGTGACCAGGCTTAATACCAAGTTAAATGAAAATATACACTTTTTCAATTCTAACATAACAATGTTAATTTATATTACCATTTGTAAACTAAACAAAAATATATCCTATCTCAGCCTAATCCGACATAGAGTACGACAACAAGGTAACTAAAATTAGAAGTTTCAACTCACCAGCAGAAGTCGGCTTAGCAATCTCAATCTTTACTATACACAACTGCTCAAAATATTATTATTATTATTATTATTATTATTATTATTATTATTATTATTATTATTATTATTATTATTATTATTATTATTATTATTATTATTATTATTATTCCACAAAGATCTCACGACACCAATAACGTGTGCGACCATATCGCTTGCATGTTCACAACTAAAACATTGGCTGGTAAAATGCTCTCTACCTGACACCTAAACATTACGCAATCTTTAACAAAGAACAAAGGGTTCGGTTACAACATCTGTTATCCTCTTGAGAGGGTGGATACAAAGAACGTGAGAAACAAGCCATTCAAAAGCGTGTGAAAAAGATAATTAGTTTTGAAGGGGAATAAACAAAGAACGGGTATCAATTACATGAACATCTGGTGCTTTGTTCTAACAATGGTATGAATGCGGTTCAACAACTTACATGAAGGGTAAATTGCTATGTGTATAAACATGTACGCAAACACATGCACACATACACACACACACATACATACACACACACACACACACACACACACACACACACACACACACAAATATATAGTATAATATAGTATATATATATATATATATATATATATATATATATATATATATATATATATATATATATATATATATATATATATATATATATATTGTAGAGTTAGTAAATATTGGTTTAATAATAAGATATATTTTATCAATTTGTAAGATATTAATATAAAGATCTTCACATTGGTCGCTTTAATATTATTTTGTTTTTCCGATTATTTTTTCTTTCACATTTTTAATATAAACATTTCGTTTTCTTATTATTTTCTTTTAAGTTTTTATTATTCTTCTTTATATTTATATTTTGTTAAAAGTTATTTATTTATTTATTTATTTTATTTTTATTTATTTTATTTTATAAGCCCTAACACAGCAAGACAACTCGATCGCTAACACCGAGAGACTACATCCAACGCCCATGTCAAGCGTTCGAACCTTAGCGCTTAACGTCTCAGCGTCTTCATGCCTTTACGTCTCCCCGGATTTAAGGTGTATAACAATTAGATCGCGAGTGACCCGCCGCATACCTTTTTGTATATATATATATATATATATATATATATATATATATATATATATATATATATATATATATATATATATATATATATATATATATATATATATATATATATATATATATATAAGGGAAAATAAGTTTTAAGTCAGTAAAAGCAACTTGTTCATTTTAATTCCTTTATTACATAATTAGAAACTAAATAATCACTGACATACATATTTTAACATTAAATATTATAACAAGATTATTAAATATAAATATATTATATAGTAATTATATATATATATATATATATATATATATATATATATATATATATATTGGAAGCTTTAGTACGAAATTGAAATGCGCCACGATAAGTGTGGAATTAAAAGACACCCAAATTTGAAAATTGAACGTTGAAGTACAAC
>JABUQX010100566.1:22500-25000 GCA_015478945.1 Trachelipus rathkii | reverse complement strand
CTGTTTAAACATTACGAATTCTAATAAAACATTTTTCGTTGTGTTGGTATGATGACCTCTCATTCTGCTCCTACGAATGTCCTCTTTACGAGGACCTTCGTAATACCCAACGATGTGTCAATTACATTTTTTTCGTAAAACGAATGGAAAGCAATATATTACTTGTATTCCAATTGGAGGTGCAAGTAATAGACCTTTAATCATGTCGGTTGAAGAATTCCTCAAGATTATCGAAAGCGTTGAAGCTTGGGTGAAGACTGAGTATGTGTCATCTGAGACTCGAGTGGCTATAATAGAATAGATGTTGCTTTCACTGCATCTGATAATGTTAAAAGTATTGATGTACGCAACTATTGGAAACCCAATGATGCTGTCACATTCATGCGTACGTGTATAGGTTTCACTGTTCAGACATCTGAAAATATAACAGCTTTGTTTGATATGAAAAACGACTTAAAGTCTCATCTTAAAGATGTTGACATACTCGAGGACTTAATTCATATAGCTCATGGTGTAATCTACGATATTTACACCGAAACATGTGGTTTCCCGTATAATGCTGTATACAGAAATGCCTTAATAACTATCAGCCAGGATACGTTTACTTCTCTCTGGCGTGAGCGAGTGAGTGCTGTTGAACCGAAATATGCAGAAAAATGGTTTAGTACCGCAGGTTGTATTTATGCTTACATCCTATCGGATCGTGTTGAATCTCTGGAGAACATATAGAACTTGCCTCAAAATTTTTCACAGAATCCCATGTCCCCTGATTACATGATTAATATATTTAAAATTAAAAACTTATAGTTTGAGTATTTATTTATTTAATGTTCTTTTTATTGGAAAATTATATGTTATACACCTGAAAACTTGTTTTACTGTCCGCCTTATGTTTACGCTTGTTGGTTAAGATGTTGGGGCTGCTGTTTAATTTCGTAGCAGCCGTTTGTGGTTAAGTATGTTACTGTTCATAGTTTAAAGCTTTACAGAGAATAAAAATTTTACATTTGTTTGTCTTTACCGAATTAGGTATTATGCGGTTTCTAGGTAGGCTTATGCTAAATTTTTGTTTACAATATGTACTATGTTAATGCTAAAATTAACATTGTCGTGTGGAGATATGTTTGAATAAAGTACGAATGGATTAGTGTTTTTGTGAGTCTTTGTTAAGTTACTGTTTACTGTGATAAGTTTGACCTTGTTAATGTTACCAGTTTATTCTTGCTTAAGATGTGTCAGGCTTGTCGTAATATATTATATTCTTAGTTCCGGCCTTGTTACGTTACGAAGTTAATGTGAAAAACTTTGTTACGTTATCATACTTTCGCTGGTCTGTATGATAATTTACACAAGGTTATGGTACATTTTGTTAAAAAATTACCATGGTTAATTGTAAATTAACATTGTTATGTTAGAGACATGCTTGACCAAGTGTGAATAAGATTACGTTTTTGGATGTTATGTAAGTTACTTTACTGTTAAGTGCGAAACTTTGTTAACGTTGACCGTTTATTCCTGTTTAGTTGTGTTAGTTTGTTGTTGTACATTATTTTCTTGTTCAGTTGATGCTAAGTAAGCTTTATTATTGTGAAATGTTACTGTGTCAGTGTAAGGTTAACGATAATATGTTAAGAGATATGCTTGAAAAAAGTAAGAATAGTTACGTTTTGCATGCAGTGTTAGTTATTTTACTGGTGTTAAGTGTACTTTGTTAATGTTAACCGTTTATTCGTGTGTAAGTTGTGTTAGGTTTGCTTTGTACATTACTTTTCTTATTCATGTTACGCTCATGTTTTAAGCTTTATTCGATGTGGAAACCTTATTATTAGAAGTATATCGTTGATCAGTATGATAGTGTAAACCAATTGTTTGTGATGTAAATTTTTGCTTAAATGTTTACTGTGTCAGTGTAAGGTTAAACGTTAATATGTTACAATAGCTGACCAAAGTGTGATAGGGTACGTCTTTGTAGCTATGTTGGTTAACTTACTTTTATTGTGAACTTGATACGTTAACAGTTTATTCATGTTTAAGGCGTGTCAGTTGTCTTGTGGGTTAATATTCATAGTTTAGGTGATGCTATGTTTGCTTTATTGATGTTGGAAACTTTGTTACGTTAACATTATATTCGATTATCTTTGTATAAAGAACTTGATTTGATGTTATGTTATCCAAAATTGATACTCGAAATGTGGACTTGAATCAATAGATCAATAGTACATAGGATGTTACAGGAGGGCAGCTGGATGTGGTTTGATTTTACTGGATTTACTGATTTTAGGGTATGTTAAAAACACGACAATTTTTAGTAAAAATTTGACCTTAATCAACTAGATCAATAGATCAATAGTTCAAGGATGGATAGGGGTGGCTGGATGGTGGTTTGATTTACTGATTTACTGCTTTAGGGTATGTAAAAACGTAAATTTGTAAGTTATAAACAAAAAGAATAAGAAATTTTATTTATTTATTTATTTATTTTTATTTTTTTCTTCATGGT
>JABUQX010100566.1:7500-10000 GCA_015478945.1 Trachelipus rathkii | reverse complement strand
TATATAAATATATATATAATATTAATATATATATATATATATATATATATAATAAAAAGTAAGACAAAACTTTTTTTCTATAATGCTCTTAGCAAATACTTTTAATTCCACCCCCCCCAAAAGCAATCAAAACTGTCTTTCTTTTTCTTTTCTCTTTTTAATGGCTAGCGCTCTCTTTTCCAAATTGGCAACGTTGTTATTTAAAATGGCAACATGCCTTTAAGTCTGTGTGTGTATGACCCTATACTCTAAGATGTTTCAAACAAAGCATCGATGTTGAAAGCGTGTTGATCTGAATAGTCTTTCCTTTTGCATATTCTTGTTAAATTAATACATTTGGTTGTGAATCGTCATAGATCACTGCTCTTGTGTATCAACCCAGAGATGCATCTGCGGTCCAATAGTTTACATACTCGACGGTCAAGAAGATATTTAAATTTCTTACTTAAATTGAAAAATTATGCAAATACAAACCGATAATTTTAGATATATATATATATATTATATATATATATATATATATATATATATATATATATATATAATATATATATATATATATATATATATATATAATATAATATTATATGTATATATATATATATATATATATATATATATATATAGTATATATATATATACTATATATATATATATAATATATATATATATACTATATATATATATATAATATATATATATATATTATATATGCTATATATATATATATATATATATAATATATATATATATATATATATATATATAAATATATATATTATATTATATATATATATATATATATATATATATATTCATATATATATATATTCACGCTTATATATATATATCTACAATTTATATATATAATATATATATATATATATATATATCTTTAGATTTAACTCAAAATATATATATATATATATATATATATTATATATAATAATATATATATACTGCAAGCCATATATTATATACTATATATTATATATATTATATATATATATACAAAGAGTGTAAAGCGATCATTTGAAGATAAGAGTTAAATACGTGCACTTTTGTACTTACAGCAACATTTATTTTAAAAAAAAAAATCTTTACAAGAAACTATGGTTAAGACACTACATGAAAAGTTGAATAAATACACAAAAGGAAAAGCCCAAACTAAAATTTTTCCAAGAAAGAGATGAGAAAAGAATCCATTTTTAAAAAAAAAAAAAAAAAAAAAAAAAAAAAAAAAAAAAAAAAAAATAAAACAAAAAAAAAAAAAAAACAAAAAAAAAAAAACATAAACGAACTCCAAATCGAATAAAAAAAAAAAAAAAAAAGAAAGCAACAAAAGAAAAAAAAAACAAAAAGAAAAAAGAGAAGACGTAACAAAAACACAAGATTCTGACTTCTTTGACACTTCAAAATCTTAAAAACGATTCTTTACTATTCTTGAAACATTATTTAATGAATAGAAATTTCCAACCTTTTGTTAAACTTTTTCTTATTTCAAATAAAACTTACAATATTACAACTCTCTTATGCAAGGCTTATGTTAATATAATTATTTCAATCATATGAGAAAACTTTTTTTTTTGTGTGTGTGTGTATTATGTGGGTAGTTAATAATAATAATGAAAAAAAAAACAAAAACAAAAAAAAATGAAACAAATTTGGGTTATGAAATGATCTTATTTCCCGGATTTTTTTTTACTTGTTTATTTTGTTTCATAAAAAATTAAAAACGAAAAAAAAGAAAATACATTTTTTTGTTTTCACAAATATTTTGATGATTGTGCACTGAAATTTACTTAAAAAATATTAGATCTCTTTATAAGCAACAAACAAATTTCGAATGAATGAAAAAGATTATCGCTATGAAATTAATCTCTGCAAATCCAAAGGGTTTATAAGAAACACTGACGAAAGTTTAGTACAGGAAAAAATAAAAGGATATGCAATTGTATTAAAAGTAGGACCAACTTCATTTGAATATACCGGACGAATAACATCTTTATAGAATATTTACAAGTTTTATTCTTTAGTTCAGCAAATTATTAACTCTCCTCTCTCTCTTCTCTCTCTCTTCTCTCTTCGTTCTCTCTCTCTCTCTATCTCTCTTCTCTCTCGCTCCTCTCTCTCTCTCTCTCTTCTCTCTCTCCTCTCTCTCTCTCTCTCTCTCTCTCTCCTCTCTCTCCTCTCTACTTCTCTCGTCTCTCTGACTAATGAAGATAATTCAAACTGTAAATGCATATAAGGAATAAAAATCATTTAAATTAATTGATATTGTGCATACATCTCCACGTATAAATTATCATTTGATTTTGTTAAAATTAACTTGAGGTTTTTCATTTTAATGTTTCGCAACCATAAAACGGCGTCGCGGAGGTTCTGAAGGAAGAGCCCCTTGAGACAAATGTTTAGCGTATGCAATGCAGTTGTTTCTGCAACTATATATATATATATATATATATCACATATATATACTACCTATATATACTAATAAGTA
>JABUQX010100566.1:0-2500 GCA_015478945.1 Trachelipus rathkii | reverse complement strand
TTGTTAATGCCTACAACAATACTTTCACAGATATCATTAAAATTATTACCACTTAATATTATTTATTTATATTATAGACTTAGCATTCTGTGACATCCTGTCAGATCTCTAGCCTTACTCATCAACTGATATAATACTATATATATATATATATATATATTTATATATATATATATATTAATATTATATATATATATATACTTCATATATATATATATATATATATATTATATATAATATATATAAAGATGTTTGTGCAATAAACGCAACAATATTGTATATTTCAAATTTGGGTCCTAAGTGGGTTTGAAACCTTACCCTTGAGATGGTACTCCAGAGTGTTTACCTCGAGACCACGATTGGCTAAAAGGAAACCATCATTTTACCTCTTTGAAAGCTTAGCTTCCCAAGAGGAGAGAAGGCGTGTCTTGGACAGCCTAACCTCCGACGGGCCTCCCCGCCAACGACTCGGGTCAGGGGCAACACTGGGTAATTTTTTAACCGGACATTAATATATATTCAAAGATGTTTGTGCAATAAACGCAACAATTATTTGTATAATTCAAATGGTCCTAAGTGGGTTTGGAAACCCTTACCCTTGAGATGGTACCCAGAGTGTTTACCTCGCAGACCACGATTTGGCTAAAAGGCAAACCCATCACTTGTTAAATATACATTCTCTGATAACCTCTACTACACAATAACGTAATACATTTGAATATACAAAATTAATTGCGTGGCGTGTGAGTTGCCATCACGCCTCGGTTCCTTAGCACCCAGGCCTCAATCACTTATCTCAATTAATGCCGTGTGAAGAATTACCCAGTAGTATGTCCCTGCACCCCAGCTGCTTAGCGGGGAGGGCCCGTTGGTAGGCTTAGGTGTCGTCCAAGACACGAGCTCTCTAATCAGTGCATCATCCTCCCTCACAGTGCTAAGGCTTTAGACGGTAAAATGATGGGTTCCTTTAGCCCAATCGTGGTCTCGAGGTAACACTCTGGAGTTACCATCTCAAGGGTAAGGGTTCAAACCCACTTAGACCATTGGAAATATACAAATAATTTGTTGTCGTTTTATTGCCACCAAACATCTTTTTGAAATCTATGTATGTACCGGTTTAAGAAATATTAAACCCCAGTGTTGCCCCTGACCCGAGTGTTGGCGGGAGCCCGTCGGAGGTAAAGGTGTCAAGAACATGCCTTATCGCTTCCCTCATATGCGAAGCTAAAGTTTTTTCAGAGGTAAAATTGAGGGTTTCCTTTTTAGCAATTCGTGGTCTCGGGTGGGTAACACTCTGGGAGTACCATCTCATGGGTAAGTGTTCAAACCCACTTAGGACCATTTGAAATAATATATATATATATATATATATATATATATATATATTATATATATATATATATATATATATAATATAAAAATATATACTATATATATATAGAGGTAGTATAACATGTATATATATATATATATATATATAATATACTATATATATATATATATATATATATAATAATATATAATATATATATATATATATATAAATATATAATATATTATAAAACTTCACTACTATATTAGATATATTGTAGTAACTTCAAATCAACATTTCCGACTCATAGTAGCTCCGATAATTAATTTGTTTTTTTATGTGTTTAATTTATATTTTCTTATTGCTTTAGAGTTTGTTTGAACTAGTTGAACTAATTCTTGTGTGTTTATAGAGTCGAATGAAATATATAAGAATTTCGTCATTTTCATTTCCAAACAACCTCTCAAATATAAAATAAAAACGAAAGTATATATATATTATATATATATATATATATATATATATATATATATTATATAATATTATATTATATATATATATATATATATATATATATATATATATACTCATGAGCGACTGCTTCATCTACCGTACTGATCAGCAATCCAACCGTACACCCTAACTACTATCATAGTATATCCTATATATATATAATATATATACTCTACACTATGTCAGTATATGCACAATCATTCTATTAGAGCGTGTACGTCCAGGATTGAAGAAACAATGATAAACAACATGAATGCTAAAATGAAACTTATCGATGATTATATGAGTTCACTACATACATCATATTAGTAAATGCGATTTTCAAATGAAATTTAATAATTTAAACAAAAGTAAAAGAACATTGAAAATATTACTCTCTTGTGCTTTCAACACGCGTAAACGCTCTTAATAGAAATAGCTAGGCTCTATAAAAAAGTTTAGGTCCTATACTTATTTCCCATTTTAAATTTGCATGATGCACGTAAAGAATGTGACAGGACGCCACAATGATCAATAACTGAAATTGATATTTCGATACTTTGTTACCTATACTCTGTGGTTTATCGAGATCCCACGTCCCCCGCCTTCACACTGGCCATGTTCCGACGGCTGCCCCGCCTCGCTATGCTCGCAGGACTCGCGTTGTTGGAATCTCTAGAGAGAAGAGAGATAACA
>JABUQX010100565.1:7500-19599 GCA_015478945.1 Trachelipus rathkii | reverse complement strand
TATTATATATTATATAATATATCATAATATATATGCGTATATATATAATATATATATATATATCATTACTATAGATATATATTAGATATATATACTTACTATATATATATATATAATATATAGACTATATATTTACTATCAATATATATATTAATACTACTATATATATATAGTATACTATATATACTATATATATATTATATATAGTACTAATAATATATATATATAATATATATAATAGGTTCTACTTCAATATTAGCTTTCCATCCACCCATACAAAAACATTTCTCAATGAAGTGGCGGTTTCCAATGTGAATTTGTTGCCACGAATACCTAATGGCTTTATCCTCTGTTCTGCTTCAGCTTTTTTTAATAATTCTACACATTTCACTTTAATTTATTTTAATTTATATTTATAAATTATACTTTATTTATTTTATTTTATTTATACTTTAAATTATAATTTTCTGGAGTTTGAACACTAAGACGGCAAACCATTCTTTGCTCACTCTTACTGATGGATTCTCAAATTTCTCGAAAGTTGCACATTATGTGGATATGAGAAACGGCGTTGCTTTATTTTTGTGTTTAATTTGGAGTATAGTCTTCTTAATTTTTATTTGTGATCTAGTGTTTCCTCAATGATCTACGACTAAGCTCATATTTTCTGTTTATCTGTCATTTAACTCAATCTACCATTTTAAATCGTACGACTATCCTAACTTCAAAATGTGAAAAATAAACTCATCTTTTATCTTTTTCATGAAATCATCATGTTCGCCATTCAGTTTTTTCTTGCTTCCAACCTATATATATATTGAAATGGTTTTTGAACCTAAACCCAACCTATTGGGCTTTTCCAAAGCTAAAATCTTTCCACATACAAGAGAAATGTTAAACCCTTTAATTTTATGTTCCCCCTAACACCATTTTTATTTCTGCCTATTTTTGTTAATCTCTTCAGGTCATCGCGAAAAACTACCCTATACTTCAGAAGCTAAAGGTTATTGACCCAATAAATCAATATGCATTTTAATTATATGCTTATATGCAGGTTCAAATATAATTTCCATATTCCATCCGAATATTTAATGTGAAATGTTCCTTAAAAATTTATCTTCAGCCTTTGAAACTTGATTGATTTATTATTATAAATAACAGATTTACGAGTACCACAGGAATTACAAACGCAAAATATTTGTGTTAAAAAACTAACATATACTATATAATATATATATATATAATATGATATATCATTAGATATATATATATATATACTAGTATAATATATATATATAAATATATATATATAAATATATACTATATATTATATAGTATATAATATATAAATAATATAATAAATTATATATATATATATACTATATGATGTACCAGATATATTATAATTCAAAAATTTCAATTATATATATATATACTAAAATATATATATAAATATAAAATATAGTATATATATATTATATATATTATATATAATTATATATCATATATGTAGTATAATATTATATATATATATATATTTATCATATATAATATATAAATTATATATTATATATATATATTATATATATATAATATAATACTATATAGTATAATAATTAATTATTATATCATATATACATATATATATATATATCATCAATATATATAATATATATAATATATAAATATATATATATATATATATAGTATAATACTATATATATATATAAACTATAACTGAATATATATAATATATATAATATTATATTATAATAATTATATATATAATATACTCATATAGTATAATATAATTGACCTAATTTTATAGAATTCCAGCACTATTTTTTCTAATATTGATTTGACTGGAATGCGCCTTATGAATACACACTTAAAAATCACAATATATTTAAAACAATTTACATAAAAATCGAGTCTTATCACCAAACATCAATAGCAACGTTGGCCATTACTTTACAATACAAAAATTACATTAAATTCCACATTCGTCCCCATAGTAACGGCCTCTTCAGGTGGGATGTTGAATAGAAAGGAAGCTCCTCGTTAAGAAAATCTGCAACGCTATTGAAACAATTTTTTCAGTTGGATAGTCAATGATGGTCGACGTTTATATCAATATTTGACAAACCTTTTTACTATTTTTCATTATAAAATTTTGTGTCACGTCTATATTTAATTCACCTGCCTATTTTATTAACAGTTATTACCTATCTTTATAATGCCCCAATATGATCTCTATTATTTTTCTCTTTTATATATATAACAAACCATCCAAACTGAAAAATTGTTCATACCTCCAGATTCTCTTTTAAAGCCAGCGAGCTTCCTTCTATTTCAAACGTCCCACCTGAAGACGCGCCGTAACTATGGAGGCGAAACTAGTTGAAACTTAATATAAAATTTAGATAATGTAAAAAATATGTTTATTGTGTGTATTGATGTTTGTCGAAAACACTCATTCTATGTATTGATATCTACAAATTAAAAAGTGACTTTAAGTCGTATTCATAGGGCATCCAGTCACAATATATGAGTATATCATATATATCCTATATACTAATATATATACTATATATATATATACTATAGTATATACTATATATATATATATATAATACTATATATATCATATACACAATGCCACACCTCACGATTCCAGGGCCCTTTTCAACAAGCGAGGGGGCTAAAAAAAAAAATATATAGGAAAGTAAATCCACCAAGTACTTGATTAATTCCCTTACGAGACGCCGATGCGGACTAAAACGATGAAACTGGTAGAAAAAAGATGAATCTGAGTCACAAAACATAATCGTGCGCTGGTAAGAGGAGGCCACCACAACGAGCCGACCTCGAGTCTCCAATATTCCCACAATATTCATTGAGATAAGACAACCTCATGTGTACGAGGGCTATGCAATGGTGATAAAAAAATTTAAAATAAATTAAAAAAAAAAAAAGACAATGCAATTGTCTCAACAGTTGAAATAATAAATAATAAAAAAATAGTTATTAATTAACTAATAAATTACATCTTAATTAGAAAGTCAAAAGGAGAAAATAAAATCTTCAAATAATTCCATCTTCCAGGACAGGAGAGACTGGAGAAAACATGCACAAAGTTCTATAAATGTTTTCTTCAGATATCCAACTAATATATATATATATACTACTTACTATAATAGTAATTACTATATATATATATATAATAACTATATATATACTATATCTATAAATACTATATAATACTATATATATATATATATAATAATAAATAATAAGAATAATAAATAACAAGCCATGAAATCTTCCTGAACATGACTTTATCGTTATTAAAAAAGATTTTTAAGTTAGCTTTTTGTTCCTTAGCATAAGCTTTTAAAGCCTATTTTTCATAAAAAAAATTCTAATTACTATTTATTACTTACTATTTTGAATTATTTTAAATTATACTACAAGTAAATATTCACTTACAACTAATGTAATAAAAATACTATTTAATAACCAAAGCAATGACTTCAGGCTAAATACCTGTTGCCATGCTCTTGATACGTAAGAGAAACTTTCGATATATATAATATATATATATAGTATATATAGTAATATATATATATATATATATAATATATTATATAAATATATATATATATAATAAGAATAAAAAATAATTATTAAATTTTTTTATTATTTTAACTATATATATATATATACTACTATATATAAAATATATAATATTATAACATATAATATAGTATAATAATATATATAATATATATAATTATATAAAAATAAATACTATATATATTATATTAGATATACTTATATATATAGTATATATATATAATAATAACTATATAATATATATATAATATATAAGTGTAAGATGTTTTCTTTTTACGTCTGGCAGGACGCAGTTATGTTGCTGGCGCTGCACCATCTAAATAATATAGAGAAATTTAAATTCTTACGTACGCGATAACAAAAGAAAATTCAACTCCTAGGAATTAGGGTAGCGACGAGAAAATTTCCAAATTAATTAAATTATTAATTACTAAAGTAGTTGTTTTTATTTTTTTTTATAAATTCAGTTTTCTTTTTTCCCACTTTCATATGAAAATATTTAACAACTTAATTGCAGTTGTACCATTAATTCATTTTAATTAAAAAGACGCAGAAATATTGGGTTAGGCAGCGACGTGACCCTGACCTATTCTATGTAGACGCCCCTGTATATTATATATATAGTATATATATGATATATATATATATATTATATATAATATATATATAATATAATACGTATATATATTAAAATATATATATATACTATCAAATACTATATATATATATGTATAAACATTCTAATATATATATACAATACTATTATAATATATAATACACTATATACATATATAATATATATATATACTATATATATATATATAATATATACGTATATATATATATATATATAGTATATATTAGTATATATATAATATAATATATATTAATGTATAAGGTCACTATATATATAGTATATATACTATATATACCATATATATTATATATACTATATAATATATAGTATATATAGATATATATATTTACTAATATAGAAGAGAATATATACTATATTTTGTATACATATATAAAATATATACTATATATATTATATATATATATATATATATCTATATAGATAGAGTATATATAATATATAATATAATAAATAATAGTATATAATAATTATATATAAAATACGTATATATATATATATATAAACATTTAATATATATATATAACTATATATAATAAATAATATAGTATATACTATATATATATATTAATATAAATTAAAGTAAGAGGAATTAATTAAAAAAATAATATAATGGAATTTAATCAATTTAATTAATTTATTTAAAAAAATTATAATGATAAAATTTAAATCAAGATATAAATGTATTAGATAATAAAAAATGATGAAAAATACAAAAATTAGTTTTATATTCTAATAGCAATATATATATATATATCATATACATATAGTATATATATATATATATAATATATATATAATATAGTTACTATAATAGATATATATAGATATACTATATATATATATATTACATATATCACCACCAAATATATACTAATATATAATATATATAGAATATATATATAATAAAATTTATTTTTTCACATTTAGATAGTAGTATGTTGAGGTACATCCGACTTGGTACTGTATACGAGTAATATATACTATCATAATATAAATATATATATATATATATCTATACATATAAATATATCTCATCATAATATATATACTATATACTATATATTATACTATGATATATATATATATTATATAATATATATACATACAATACTATATATATTATATATCATATATATATAGAGTATATATATATATATTCTATCATATATATATATATAATATACTAGTATACTAATATATAATAAAATAAATACTATATATATTATATATATACTAATATATATATATATTATTAAATATTATATATATATATATCATATATAGTATAAGTATATATATAATATATATATATATATATATGATATATAAATATCTATTAATTTAAAGTATTAATCATATATATATCATATGATATAATATACTATATATATATATATACTATATATAGTCATACTATAATTAATACGTCATGTTATCTTCTATTTATGCAAGTTTATAATATCATCCACCTCTTTCCAGAATTTGTGTTGGGTAACCGGCATCCGAATACAGCATTTCATTAGAAGAAATATGAAACAAGTCGAAAATGAACACTCAGCCTACCGCCCCCTTGTATACCCAAATTAGGAAGAATATAACCTGCAGTCAGGAAAATCATCTCTCTAGAGCTTCCCCGCACGCGCATGACCCTCACTATGAATCTCGTTCAGTTGGGCGTTCATCCTTGAGGACAATGTCGGCCACACACCATTACTCCATCACAAAACCCCCCATTTCTCCCCTATTATGTACCTTCTTCTTGCCTCCTGCCAAACTCATATTTCTCTCCTCCAGACATTCCTTTACGGAATTCAATCCCCTTTTTCTTCGTTCCCCAGCCGTCGATTCCCAATCACACTCACTAATATTTATCGCTCTAACCAATCGACTATCAATCCATTCCTTTCCACATAACCAAACCATCTCAAGGTACTTTCATAAGTGTTTTCATTTCCTTTACTCCGCCCACCACACAACTCTCTTATAATACTTCATTCCTCATTTTTTCACAATCTTTCACACGCTTAACACTTTTCTAAGATCTGTCCATCTGCACACAGGTACTTTTAGATCTTATACCTCTCTATTTCCAAACCAAAAGCCATCGCTACCTATACATTAACACAGGGTAACCAACATATCCTCATTAATACCCCTAGCACACTCTAAGACTCTAGCCCCTTTACATCACCAACGATTTAATTGCACCAGCCACCTTCCTGCTATTCACAACTTTTCTACTGCTCTCTGCATCATCCTTCACCTTTTATTCAACCGATATCTTAAATATTTAAACCACTCTTAAACGCCACCCTTGTTCAGGTGGTGCACCAATCAGTCCTCAGTCCCATCGACGCACTCTTTCGACCAAACATTAGGCAGGCATAAATTATCTTCCCGTACAACAACTCAAAAAAGCGTAATTCCCCTATATTCCGACATGTACCCTTATCTCCCCCGTGTAAAGGGATATAAGGGGATTACTATTACTGCTCTCCGTCAATCCCTCGGAACTATACGCTCCACTATAACTATATATATATATAATTATATTATATATATATAATATATATATATATATTATATATAATATAATATATATAATATATATATATAATATATATTATATATATACTATATATATATATATAATATATAATGTAGTATATATAATAATATATATATATATATATATATACTATAATAGATACATATATATATATACTATATACATATATTATATATATAATCATTATCATATATATACTATATATAAGGTATATATATAATATAGTTATATATAAAAATATCCTATATATTAATATATATATAATATTACTACTATATATATATTATATATATATTATATATATATATATACTAATATATATAAAATATATCATATATATATATATATACATATACTATATATAGTTATATAATATCTGAGGGTAGACATAAGCGCTAATGAAAGCGCAAAAACTCGAAGCGCAATTTGCTCTTTACAGTTAGGAAAATGTGCGCTTGCGTTGCGTCAACAACTTTTTAAGAAAGCGCAAAAGCCCAAATTCTGCATCGAACACAAGCCTTGCTATCAGTATTTAATAAAATTATGAGCTAATGCCTAGAGTACATCGAAATAGTGATACCTACTGCTGTTAGCCTTGATTATGTTGCAGGCATGAGCGCAAGAATGCTCGTAAGCGAGATCCGATGCCTAATCTCTGCCTCCCTCAAGCGACAATCCAACGCAGACGCCCAAAAATTTAACCTATGCCCAACAAAAAAACTAAGTCAACTCCGTTGCTGTAAAGCAACCAAAGGCAAACAAAGGGGAAGAAAATGGCTTTGAACCGTACGCGCTTAGGCATATACTTGATGATTTTATTGCCTATGGCAACAGCATCCAGCCCTCACTTCAAACTCGGATGTACGTCATTAAATGCAGACAGAGTCACCAATACTGCTCAAGACCAGGATATGGGCAGAAAATAAAATCTCATAATATTGACACGAATTACTTACTCCTCCACATGCAACCCGCACTGAAGCTGATGGAGCCTCATAATATTTCCAAAAGAAAGATTTAATGTTGTCTTCGCGTTATTAGATTGCCTGACGAAGGGATTCTGAGAGCTTGTTGTATTCATCTATACCAAAGCACAACTTAATTCTTCAATGCTCCTCCAGTAAGCTATTTTTTTGATTATGATTTGGTTTAATTTACTTATTTATTTCTATATTTTTCACTTCAATTTTATAATCCACGTTCAAATCACTTTAATATAGTTATTGCGACTCATTGGTCGAAGTAAATATATATACTAATATATATATATATACTATATATATATAGTAAGTATATAACCTAAAATAATAATATAATATATAATAATCATATATATCATCTATAAATATATAAATAATAATATAATAGATATAAAAGTATAACTATAATATAATAATACATAGACTTACATAGATAGATAGAATATATATAGATATATTATATATATAACATATATATACTATATATTATACTATATATATATATAATCATATATATAATATATATATATATTATAGTATATATATATACTAGTATATATAATAGTATATATTCATATTATTTTCTGTATTTATCAACACACAACCAACTAATCCTCTGATAATTTAGTATCTAAGCAGTTGGTGTTTCGTTGCTATTGTACATTCCTACTCCAAGCACTGTCAACTAACGGGGAATAAGTGTAGGTTTCATTTGATAATCTCAACATTATTTATTATTCATTTGACATGATTATTGTTACATATTATCAGTCTATTCTTTATATTTTTCCTTCTATTTTATATCTTTTTATACTTTTTGTCGTTATTCTTTATTATTATTATTAATTATTATTATTATTATATATCATTATATTATATTATTATTATTATTATTATTTATGATTATTATAGTATTACTTATTATTATTATATCATTATATTATATTATGATTATGATATTATATTATATTATATTAATTATATATATCTACGATTTGGAACAGTATTATTATTTTGCTGTTCATTTTCATCGGATTACAATTGTTATATTACTAATGTTATTAACCTTACTTATTATAATTATTATTATTATATTATTATTATTCATTATTCATTATTATTATTATACTATATTATTATTATCTATTATATTATTATATTATTATATTATTATTATTAATATTAATTAGCTTTTCAGAATATTATTTTACTGCAATTGTCTTGTTGATGTTTTTAGTGATGATGTTTCCGTAACCCGAAACGTTCCGTATAAATGATATTCCAAAAGCTTTGTTCTTCTTTTGTTTCTGCGATAGTTGAGGTTCCCTTAGAACAAATCTATTGGATCTATTATATATAACATAGTTTATATGAATATATAGTATAGTATATATATATAAATAGATATATATATATAAATAAATATATAATATATATAGATATATATAATATATATATAGTATATATATATATCATATAATATTATATAATTTATTATTAGTATATATATAGATATATATTACTATTCATATATACTATATATATATATATATATCATACGACGATATATATATATAGTATAAGTATATATATATATATATATAGTATAGTAATATATATATATATATAGAATATAAACTATAGAATATAGAATATATCAAACTCTCATTGAACCCCTCTATCTTGCGACGTGACTCTGGCCGCCACATCTCTTTTCATAGTCACTACAGTGGAGATGCTCAGGAGTTGCGCCTCGTATTCCACCTCCATTGCGTGGCCCTCGCAATACAAGGGGTCCCATGCTCTCGCATGAATTTTGCCGTGAGTATTGAGAACCCCAGACTTGTTTCGTTGGGTAGGCCTCTTTCTTTCCAAAGCCTACTTCTTTCTGCTGCAACTCCTTGCCTATTCTTCTGTTTTTCCACACTGTATTAATCTCCTCTCTTTAAAGTCCCACGTCTGCGCCTCACCTGCCAGAGATCTTGCCTTAGCTGGGGATTGCGGTGCCGTTGCCTGACGTTTTTATCTTTCTGCCGCCCCTCCATGAAAAGGGCTCTGTCCGTCAAATCTTGTGTTAACTGCAAAAAAAAAAAAAAAAAAAAAAAAAAAATATATAATATAACAGCATTGTATATATTTAGAATACATATAATCATATAACTAGATCCTATCCAGATATATATAGATACTATATATATATACTATATACTAATTATTATATATATAATATTATACTATATATATGATATATATAATATATAATAGATATATAAAATATATATATATATATATATTATTAATATATATATTATATAGTATACTATATATATATATATCATTAATTTATACATAATATATTTAATATATATATATAATAATATATAGTATATATATATTATATAAGATATATATAATATATATATATATATAGTATCAGTATATATATAATATATATATAATAATATATATAGTTATATGTATATATAGTATATACATATATATATACTATTATATATATACTATAAGTATAATATATATGTATATTATATTATATAATATATATATATATTAATATATATATAATACTATATATATATATATATATATATAATCATATATATATAATATATATATATAATAGTATATATAACGATATATATTATATATATACCTATATATATATATATTATATATAAGTATATATATACTATATATACTATATATTATATATTATACTTTATCAATATATAGTATATAATATATAATATATATATTATATATAATAGACTATACTAGTATATATTAGCTATATATAGTATATATTAATTAGCTATATATTATATAGTATAAACTATATATTACTATACTATATATATCAATAGTATATATATATCATATATATATTATACTAAATATATATATATATATATATATATATAGTATTATCATATATATATATATATATATATGAAATAGTCATGATATATATATATATATATATAATATATAGTACTATCTACTATATCATATTATATATATATATATATATATATATATATATATATATAATATATATTATATATATATATATATATATATATTTCATATATTATATTTATAATACTACTATATATATATATATATCATATATATATACTATATATATTATATACTTATATATATATAAGATATATACTATATATAATATAATATATATATATAATATATATATAATATATAATAATACTATATAATATATATATATATATATAATAAGTATATATATATACTTACATATATATATATATATAGATATATATATATTATATTATATAATATATATATAATATACTATATATATGATATTTTCAGGTGGGGGCTAAAATGGGGTCCCAACATCTAAAATATTGGATCATGCCCTTAAAACTTTAAAAACTTTTTCTAGACATTTTCTTTTTAAACATAATACGAGAGATGTGTTATTATAGAATAAATGAGATACAATTAATCCATATTTCCATAGTATATTATGTCCTCTTTTGAAAAAATAATTCTTTCTCCTTTATACTCTTGAAATTTGGGCATACTATTCCAAAAGCAGAGATAAATTAATGAGCTAATAAAGAGGACTATGTGGTATAAAACAAAAAAGTGAGAAGTCCAAGGAAACTCGTACGTTTCGAAAAGATATCCTCCCATTAGATTTCCTACAAAATATCCTAGTGATACTGACGATGTAAAAATTGCAGAAACAATTCCATATGTTTGCATATTTTGAGGAAAACCCGCTAGCTTTGCTCCTTTATTAATACAGGAAAATCCAGCAACTTGTTCACCTCCTGCTCCTATGCCATGAATAATTAAACCAACTACACATGTGTAAACACTCTTACTAAGGGGAATATAAGGTGGAGGACCAATTAAAAGTAACCCACATGTGATTAAAAGTGCAGAAATAGAAATAATCAAAAAAGGTTTCTCATATTTCTCACACAGTTTACCCCAGACCAATGAAGAAAATCCAAATGCCATTGTATTGCATAAAAATATTGATCCTACCTGAATTGGAGATAAATTTAAACTTTTGAGATGAGGTTCAAGTACAACAACAATGAGCCCGCAGTTAATAGTAACTCCAAAAGCTGTAAAAACTCCTAGCATAACGGAAGGAATTCGATGCATTCTTACAATTTCTTTAATTGAATTTGCTTTACTTTCAGGATAACTTTTATTTAGCATAACGGAAGGAATTCGAT
>JABUQX010100564.1:0-12500 GCA_015478945.1 Trachelipus rathkii | reverse complement strand
AATATATTTGATTTTTAAAGCTAGAAAACAAGCAAAATAAACAAAAAATGGTTTATTGTTTTTTTTCACTCCAAGTGTTTTTAAACATATATATCATATAAATAAGTATATATTATATATATATTATATCTATCTATAATATATATATATATAATTATATTTATATATAAAGTATATATATTATATATATTATAATATATATATTACAGTATTATATATATATACTATATATACTATATCATATATATATATATGATATATAGTAATATCTATTATAGTATATATATATTATATTATATAATATAATATATATATAACAGTATATAATATATAATATATAGTATATTATATACTATATATATATATATATATATATATATTAATATTATATAAAGATATAAGTATATATATATAGTTATTATATATATATATATTATATATAATATATATAATATAATATATATATATATATATATATAATACTATAATATATATATATATATATAATTAATATTATTTATTTAATTTATTTATTTATTTATTTCGATGAACTAACAAATTTTTTGAGTAGAAAAGGAGTGATGAAATGTGCTAGTTAGATGATTTAAAAGCAAGGGAGGGTGATATAGAAGTACGAGGAATAGAAGGTTCTTATGGAGTACAAGGTAAAAACAAAAATGGGGAAAAAATGTTGGAATTATGTTCTGCTAAAGAGGTGATGATAGGAAATACATGGCTTAATAAAAGGAACATACACAAATATACATGGGTTATTATAGTGACAGGTGATCATGCTCTGCTTCATTATGTATGTGTAAGTTCAAATGGATAAAGACAGATTGTTGGGTGTGAACGTCTTGAGAAGTGCAGCAGGAAGTATATCTCTGATCATTATATGGTAGAAGCTAAGATGAAGGTGAAAGGAGGGTGGAAGAAACGATTGGAATTTGCAGAAGTGTGGAAGTTACAAAGGTTGAGAAATTAGAAAATGAGGAATGTTCAACAGAATACTAAAGAATATTATCGGAAAAATGGGGAAGAGTGAAATAAAGAGGGGGAAAAAGACTACAAGGGGAATTGGAAACTTTTAAGGAATCAATACTCTTACTTAAAACTAAATGGGAAGTTTGTGGCGTGAAAAAGATTGACCGAAAAAGTAAAAGAAAAGGTAGCGAATGGTGAAGTGAAGGGTTTAATTTAATTATTTAATGGAAAAAAGAAGCTGGTTTGCAAAATATTTAGCTATTAATAGCCCAGGCAACATGGAATGAATACAAAAGAGTGCGAAATTAAGTTATATGGAAAGTGAAAGCTGCAAAGAGAAAGGCGGACCACGAACCGGTGAGGGAAAGATTGTTGTTAATTATCAGGAGAGGAGTAAACTGTTTTGGTAGAAGATTAACAAAGTTCGAAATAAGAGAAAAGACGTTCTAAATGGAGTAAAAAGTCTTTGGATGGGAATGTAGTTCAAGATGATAGGGAGGTTGATGAAAGATGGAGAAAGCGTTTTAAGGAATTACTAAATGCTGGAAGAGTAGATAAAAAAATGAAAGACGACAAACTAGAGTAGAACAAAATATTACGGAGGAAGAGTCTAAAATGAAATTGTAGGACATATTATTACAAAGGATGAAATAGTGAATGCTTTGAAGAAATCAAAAGGAGGCAAATCTTCTGGGTTGGATGCTATACGAGGAGAAATATTGAAAAAAGGAGGTAACAGTGTTGTAGAGTGGCCGATGAGATTACTCAATGCTTGCTGGGAAAGATACGAGGTACCCCAAGATTGGCAAGACTCCATTCTTGTTCCAATTTATAAGGGCAAGGGTGACAAAAAGGAGTGATCTAATTACAAAGGGATAAGTTTATGGAGTATTGTAGGTTAAATTTATGGAAGAGCACTAATAGAAAAAAGTTATAAATATTATGGATAAACAGGTTGGATGAGAACAATGTGGTTTCAAGGATGTTTATCTTGAAAATGCTGGCAGAGAAATATGTTTGAGACAAAATTGCGTAATGTCTCCATGGTTGTTTAATATCTTTGTGGACAGTGTAGTTAAGGATCTGGATAGTAATGGGAAAGGAATCGATTTGTGACAACGTGGGAGTAATTGGGAGATCAATGCTCAAACTGTTTGCAGATGATACTGTGTTGATTGGTGATTTAAACTGCGTGATTTTTTGTTCTGGTACTCGAGTTTGAACGAGTGTGCCAAGGGAAAAAATTAAAAATTAATCCTACTGAAAGTAAAGTGATCAAAATTAGTACAGGGTCCAAAGGAAACGATTCTCAATCTGGGTTGGATACAATAAAGGTCAATGAGGAAAGCCTAACAGAAACTGCAGTTTTTAGGTACTTAAGGATGGATATTGGGGCCTTCGGAGGGTTGAAAGAAGAGATTGACTATAGGGTTGCTGAGGTGAAAGAGTAAGTATTAAGTAGTCTTAGAGAATTATGGAAAAAGGAAAATTTATCTAGGAGGGTAAAAATGAATTTATTTTGATTGTATATATGTGCTCCCAACTGCTTCTGTCATGGATGTGGAGGACTTGCGGCATTAAACACTTAAAAATAAAAAAAAAGGAGTTGAGGTCTTAGATGAAAGCGTTACGAGAATATTTGATGGAAAAGAGGTAAAAAAGATGAGAAGTGTATAAGTATAAGAGACTATGTGCCACGATGGGAGACTTATCTAGATGGAAGGAAGAGGAAATAAAGGAAGGTATTTAAGATGGATATGGATCCACATAAAAAAAATTCGTGCTATAATGAATGATTAAAAGATTGACTAAGAAGAGCTTTTTAAATTCCGAAATGTAGGCAATGAAGGAGAAAGGGCAAACCAAAGTGAAGTGGGTTTGATGGAAGTAAAGAGCTATCTAATTGCAAAGGGGTTTCAGGTATGCCATGAAGGCCAAATAGCATTAAATACTTAGATATTTTTTTGTAGCAGCAAAAAGAATTTTTTTTTTTTAATTTCCAAAAAATTTTTTTGGAAAATTTTTTCAAAAACAAATCCAAAACTATAGCATATACAAAGAATATTATCTAATTAAAAAATGCGCATTTTTCCTGACTACATATGCCCTGAAAATTTCATTGACACTTCGCCACGAACACTGAAAAAAAAATTATCGAAATTTTTTATTTTTCAAATCCAAAAAAAGTGGGTTGGGAAATTGGACAACGCTGAGCGAAAAACTCAAAAAATCGAAAAAAATATTTTTCTCTAGGTAATAAACCCATCTTTGTATGTATTCCAAGTTGGTGATGTTAAGAAATGCAAAAACATGGGTTTTTGAAAAATTTGTAAATTCCGGAAATACTGCTATTCTATACAAAAAAACACTCTTAAACGACGTTTTAGAGGAAAACAAAAAAACTACAGTTGGTCGTTCATAGCAGTGAAATCAGCTCGAAAATTCTCAAATTTATGTCCGTTCTTAGGGTGGACGAAAAATTGGGATATAAGCGAGAATGATTATTGGATCTTCCCCTTTTAATTACGAAAAAAACAATAGCTTCAATAGCGGTATTAATAATAAAATAGAGAATAAGGGTCACGTGGCTTGAATATTCCGAGAGGCAAAATTTATCATTTTATCATTCTCGAAAAGTTTGGAGACTAATCGCTCTTTCTCTTTATTGTTCAACAGGAATTGCTCATGACGCTTATTTGGTAACAATGACTCATCGAAAAGTATATTTCTTTAACCGCCAATGATGCTCAATTGGTTTCTTACTTTTGGTAGCTATATCACCAGCAAATCTGTCGAAAATAATGATGGCATTGTATTTGTAGTACTTTTTTTACGTTGTCCACTTATTTCGACAGGACAGAACAAAACGTTTCTTTGGGATGCCAGTAACAACTTATAGAGCAATGATTTCTTCGTTCTGCACATTCCTCCTTTATCAAACAGAGAAAGTGGATAAGGGGCAAAATTGAATTCAATTAACTCTTCATAAGATTTTTTATTGAGTGAAATTCTACGGAAAAGTATTTCAGGGATAATAGGAATCTCTTCATTATATAGGTTTACATTTGAGGTAAATCCTTTTAGAGGCATAATCATTTTCTTCTTAAACTTGAACGTTGGCTTTGATTTGGCTAGCAGATTTTTCACGCTACGCCCAAACAATTTGTACCAAATAAAAAGCAATTACCGCTTTTCTGATCCCTAAAAGGTTTATTTTAGATCTCTATTGCTTTGCTCTGTATTTTCATTAAAAAAAAAACTATATTACCATTTTGGTGTTTCTGTCCTACAAATTTTTGTCGAAATGACTTGAAATTTGAACTTTATAATTATTGTCAAACAATTTATTATCAGCTTTTTATTTTTTTTGATATCTGAAACCAGACCCCTAAAAAATGATCGAATTCCGAAGACCACCTAAAATGGTTTAGAAAAAAGAAAATTGCGATAATATTTTTTCCTGAACATCTAAACAACGTGAAAATTTTAAGGCGTCTGTGGTTGGGAGAGATAAATATTTTTCATTAAGAGAATTTTTATTTAAATGAAACAGTTTTTGCTTCTGAGCATGCAACATATTTTAAAAAAATGTTTTTTGAAATTTCTTAAAAAATTTCATGAGTATGCAGAAAAATTATTTGAATAAAAAAAAGTCTTCCCCAACAATATAGGAACTGAAAATCTGATGTTGATTGGATGTGTTTTTTTTTTTAATTTATATCTTAAAATTTTCATGATGTTATATGAAGTATAATATGAATAATAAATTTCTCTTTTTCTATCAACATAAAAGGAATTGAAATTTCATCTTTCAAAGGTAAATGTGGAGAATTATAAAAAAATACACTTTTTCAAAATTTTTTGAAAAGTAAAAAATTAAAATTTATTTTTATTATTATTATTATTGTTATTATTATTGATATTATTATTATTATTATTATTATTATTATTATTATTATTATTATTATTATTATTATTATTATTATTATTATTATTATTATTATTATTATTATTATTATTATTATTATTATTAATTTCTTCTTATTATTTATTATTATTATTATTATTATTATTATTATTAATTATTATTATTATTATTATTATTTATATTATTATTATTATTATTATTTTCAAAAAAGTTTACAAAGGTATTCTTCTTCTTATTTATTTATTTTAATGATTATTTGTTCTTATTTTTATTTTTTTGATTATTTTTTATTATTATATTATTTAATTAATTATATTCTTATATTATTATTAATTCATTTATTATTATATAAATAATTTAATTTTTATTATTTTCTCTCTTTCTACTATTATAAAATAATTTCTATTCTTATTTTTTATTTTTATTATTTATTATTTTATTATTATTATTATTATTTTTATTATTAATATAGTTCTTGTTCTCCTCCTTCTTCTTCTTCTTTTTCTTTTTCTTTTTCTTTTTCTTTTTCTTTTCTATTTTTCTTTTTCTTCTTCTTCTTCTTCTTCTCTCTCTCTTCTTCTTAACACCACCTTCTTTCTTCTATCTCCTCCTGCTCGCTTCTTCCTTCGTCCTTTACTTTCTTCTTACTGTCTCTTTCTTCTTCTTTCTCATCTTCTTCTTTTCATTTCTTCTTCTTTTGTTTCTTCTTTCCTTTTTTCATCTCTCCAAATTCTCTTATCTTTCTTTACTTTACTTCATATTTATCATCGCCCGCTCCTCTATTACTTCTTTCTTTCTAAATCCTGTTCAGAACATGCCAACTCTTACTTTACTTCTATCTTTTTATCTTCTATCTTATCTTCTTCTTATCTCCCTCCTTCTTACTTTCTTCTTTCCTTTTTTTCTCTTCTTCTTCTAATCCATAAATTAGTTAAATTCTCACTCGTCTTCTTCTTCTTCTTTCACACTACTCTCCTTTCTTGCTCTCCTTCTCTCCTCTTCTTTCGCTTGATCGTGCTCTTTCCTGTACTACCACTTCTTATTTCAATCTTTTAACATATGTGTTCTGTATATACCTATTAAATTTCTTGGTAACTTATCTTTGCTTAATACTTACTAATAGATAATTTTAATATATGTTATCGAGAGTTAGATCATATTTACACCATAGGTTAATAAGGTGAATAATGTTCATTATATTTTTTATTCAATTTTTATAAAATTTATTGTTTTATGTTGAGAAATAATATTTATAGGTTTTTATATATTTAGTATGTTTATCTTTTTAATTCAATTCTGCTTATGTTTTTGTGAATCACCTTAACGTTATACCTTATATTATGATTATATGACCCGAATTGCCTCCGCCCTACAACACACATCGCTTCACCTGGGACTGCACTTAAAATTTTGATTCATATTCTTATGGCCTTTAGGTAGCAGACTGGTGGCGGTAGGCAGATGTATGTCTGGAAATACCATTGAAGCTAATATTTTTATTAAACTTTCTGTCTTTTAGCGTGTTCTGGTATAGCTTTCATTGTTATAAAAAATTGTTAGAGATATAATACCATAAATGCCAAAGCACCAATTGGTCATATAAGAGAGTAGTCAAAGGTAACTTGGGAGAAAAACAATTAATATGTGGACTTACTATTAGTCCCTCAGATTCTCATCAAAACATCTCACTCCTTATAATTCCATTGAGAACAAAGAATTTAATGAGCAGAGTTAATAATGTTTCACTTGGGACTTATGTGGCTGAAAGAGCCTTAAGTTCTTTTAAAAACAATTTAGAATTGTGTAGAAATACAGAGAAAAAACAGTTACCATTCGAAGGACAATGACAAAGAACAGATTTACGAGGATTTCTAATGGAGTCAAACTCAAATTAAGACCAGCTTAGAACTACCGACCCCGAATTCCTTTTCCCTCTTAGAAGTTGAAAAATGTGAAACTGAAACAGTTTTGTTTGGAACTTCAATGGTACGTAACATGAATAATGAATTTATTTCGCGTAATCCTACAAAAAGAAAATATAAAAGCGTTTAGAGAGGAAGAATCCATAATTTTGTAAATGAATTGAAGAATTCACAAGTTAAGGAAAATAATAGTCTAGTATGTGTCATGATTGGATCGAATGACGTATACCAAAAGGAAACTGTGGTCAACGAACTTATCATCAAATATAGAACACTAATTAAAAATCTGAAAGAAAAAACAGGTAAAGTTTTGTGTCTGGGAATTTTGCCTCGTAATTTAATGGGCTTAAGATTTTCCAGCAAGGCTTTTTTTTTAACACCAGACTGGAAGAAATTTGCAAGGATGAAAACGTCTCTTTTGCTAATTTTTGGGGAAGTTTTACTGATCAAAATTGTTTATTTGCAAGGGATGGGGTTCATTTGAATGACATTGGTGATGCAAGATTGGGTCGACTCTTGGACTCAGAATTTAGGAAAATACAGAGAGAGAGAGAATTGCTAAGAAAAAGGTTTTTCGGGATGGTCCAAGTCCTCGCTCGATATGTGAGAAATGAAAGCCTTATCTTTTAACGCAAGATGTATCCGGAACAAAATAAATGAATTTAAAGCTATTGTTTACATAGAAAATTACGATATAATTACGATTAATGAAACATGGTGCAACTTTAAAGATCGTGACTTTGTTTCGGAATTTCAAATTAATGGCTATAAATTATACTTCAAAGATAGAAGCCATAATAAGGAAGGGGTGGCGTTATGATTTACATTAAAAGAGATTCAGAACTGTTCAGTTGGGAATCCTATCTGATGTTAATGAAATTGACATACTTGGTGTTAAAATAGAAACATCGAATATAAAATTGAACCTAATAGATGTCTATCGTCCACCGTCCTCACAATCAGTAATAGATGTATAAAGAATTGAGCAGAGTCTCAGAAGGGTTCACTAATTGTAGGAGACTTTAACTGACTAAATATCGACTATAATATACTTGATGCAGATCCAGAAAGAAAGCGATTACTAAAATTCTTAGGAGATAATTTCCTTTTTCAAATAATTGATTGCCCTACTAGGGGAAACAATATTTTAGACCTATTAATAGTGAGTCACTTGAACTTGGTAAGAGGTTTTAAGGTTATCGAACCCATTGGTAAAAGTGATCATAACATGATTAAATTTACCATTAATATTGAAAACAAAATGCACAACAATTACTTGAAATTTCCAGATTTTAAGAACGCCAATTTTAATGGCTTTAAAGACAGTTTATCTGTCTATGACTGGGAATATATCTATAAATTCAGTGCACGTATGTTTCACAAATATTTAAAGACAAAGAAAAGGTCTTTGTTCCATAAAATGAAGCGAACTTTACTAAATTCGAAGCCAAGATGGTGGAATAATGAAATTAGAGATTCTATAAGTAATAGAAATAGAGCATATAAACTTTGGAAGTGTTCTCCTTCAGTGGAAAATAATAATAGTCACATAGTTTGTCGGCGAAGCTCCAAACGATTAATTAGATATTATAAACGAAACTATGAAATTAATATTGTTCGTGAATGTAAAATTAATACTTAAAAGTTTTACAAATATGTTAATAACAAAAGTTCCATTAGGAAACAATTGAACCTTTAATGGACATTAATGGTAATTTGAAATCAAACAGTGATGATATGGCAAACTTTTAAAATAATTTTTTCTCAACAGTTTTTACGAAATAGAATCTAGATAACCTGCCTAGCATGGAAAACATAAGGGATTTTTATGCAGATAACATTTTAGATACATTTGAAATTCTAGAAGAGGAAGTTGCTTTCCAGATTGATAAACTATTAATAAATAAATCATCTGGACCAGATGGATACTATCCAATGCATCTCAAAAATTTGAAAGACATATTAGTGAAACCTTTGGCAATGCTTTTCAATAAGTCTTTAAAGGAAGGAATAGTTCCTCATGATTTCAAAATTGCTAATAGAACTCCCATTTTTAAAAAAGGAGATCGTAAGGTTCCGAATAACTACAGATCAATTAGCTTGACTTCTATAGTTAGTAAAATTTTTGAAGCAATACTAACTAATAGGTTAGTTGCACATCTTGAAGATCATGGATTGCTCAAGAATACCCAACACGGTTTTAGAAGAAATAGATTATGCTTAACAAATTTGCTAGAATTTTTTAATGTGGTTATTAACGATGTAGATAATTATAAATCTTTCGATGTCAGTTAATTAGACATTCAAAAGGCATTTGATACCGTCCCTCATAAAAGATTATTGGAAAAGCTTAGAGCTCATGGCATTCGATGAATACTTTTAAATTGAATTAAAAATTGGCTTTCGGATCGACAACAACGAGTCGTTACCATTGGTGCTCTGATTGGTCGAACTTTGCTAGTGGTGTACCCCAAGGATCTTTCCTTTGTTCAACACTGTTCATTAAATATGTAAATGACACAGATGATAGTATTTAAGGCAATATTTCAAAAATTTGCTGATGATAATGAAACTAAAACGCGTATGCATTATGTGAGAGATTATCATCACTCCAAAGTGACCTAAACAAGATTGTAATTGGTCAAAAACATGGCAAATGAAATTGAATAAATGTAAAAGCTATATCAGGGAGTAGGAACAATGAACATGATTACAAAATAGATGACAATTATCAAAGCTTATGGAAAGATCTAGGAGATGAATTTCATTATGACCTAAGCTGCAGAAATTAATATGCTTATCAAGCTAAAAAAGCAATGAAGCCTAGGATTTATTGCCAGAACTCTTAACAAATCTAAAAATATAATACTTCTCCTGGCAAAACATTAGTTAGACCTCATCTGGAATAAGTAGTGCAGCTTTGGAGTCCATACCTCAGCATATTTGAAAATTATGAATTCGAGTGGCAACTAAATTAATCCCTGAAATGAGAGATAAATCATACGAGCAACGACTACGTGAATTAGATATCCATTCATTAGAGATAAGAAGATTGAGAGGAAAATTAATAAAAATTTTCAAAATACAAAATAAATTTGACAATATCGATTACAGGCAATTCATCAGATATAATGTTAATGATGTAACACAAAGCATTGGGAATTAACCTTGTCATAAACGATTTCAAACAAATATAGCAAAGAATTTCTTCACATATGATGTAATCGAGAAATGGAATAGTCTTTCTTATGAAATAGTGAACATTGCTAACATCGATTCACTCAAGAAAAAGTTAGATAAACACTTTAATGATATTGGTTTGTGAACGACAATTCAACTCTATTTTACTTTATTCAAACACAAGAATTAGTGGTATCCTGAATATGGTAAAATCAAACTGAAAAAAATGAAATCTTTTTGAATATTCTATAAGTACATCGAAAAAGAATTACAACTTGTAGAAACTTTGATGTTCATGGCTTGCAAAGTATCCGTTCTAGGATGGTGATATCATCGATCGCACTTTTGACTTAAGGGCAATGACCATTTTTATGTTCACCGCATAGAACATCTGTTACAAACACCTGTAATAAATAATCGTAGTAGCGGCTTTGATAAGCTACCGCATAACATATCTCTTTCTTAAGACTGTGATCTATTCGATCATGCTGAATGGCTGTGGTTGATGGCTTTGATGTATTCCGCATAGAACATATCTGTTCTAAGACGGTGATCTACTCGATCACACTGAACAACTGTAGTAAATAAGTTTGATGATCACCGCAAGAACATAATTTCAAGATGGTGATCAAGTTTCGATCACAACATAATAAATAAACAAAAATACTTAACATACTATCATGCTTGTTGCTTAGAAGCAGATTTGCTCTAAGTGAGCAGACTCATATGTTACATAGAAATAGGTAAAATAATATACTTATTTCAAAAATAAATAACAGGTTTGTTTTAATAACAGTAGACACATTCAACAAATTAAATAAACAAAAATACTAAACAGACTAGCCTTGAGTGGACTGTGTCTAGTTTGGTGTTCTTGTAGTTCTGTAGTTCTGTAGTTTCTTCTTCTCTTCTTCTCTCTTCTTTCTTCTTTCTTTCTTTCTTCTTCTTTCTTCTTTCTTTCTTCTTTCTTTCTTTCTTTTCTCCCTTCTTCTTTTTTTTCTTTCTTTCTTTCTTTCTTTCTTTCTTCAGACTTTTTTTCTTCTTCTTCTTTCTTCTTCTTTTCTTCTTCTTCTTCTTCTTCTTCTTCTTCTTCTTCTTCTTCTTCTTCTTCTTCTTCTTCTTCTTCTTCTTTTTCTTCTTATTCTTATTCTTCTTCTTATTCTTGTTATTTTGTTTTCTAGGTATGAGGAATTTTGCTGCGCCAATTCCAACAGAGTCAATAAGTTTTTACTTTTGTAAGTAAAATTATTATTATTATTATTATTATTATTATTATTATTATTATTATTATTATTATTATTATTATTATTATTATTATTATTATTATTATTATTATTATTATTATTTTATTATTATTATTATTATTATTATTATTATTATTATTATTATTATTATTATTATTATTATTATTATTATTATTATTATTATTATTATTATTATTATTATTATTATTATTATTATTATTATTTTTTTTATTATTATTATTATTATTATTATTATTATTATTATTATTATTATTATTAGTAGTAGTAGTAGTAGTAGTAGTAGTAGTAGTAGTAGTAGTAGTAGTAGAAGTAATAGTAGTAGTAGTAGTAGTAGTAGTAGCTGAAGTAGTTGTTGCAGTAGTAATAATTTTAGGTGAATTAGTATTTTTATTGAAATTGATTTTTAAATTTTCATTAAAAATAAAAAAATATATTTCAACTGTTACAAATTATTTAAAAGCGTGAAAACTATTATTTTTGGTAGGACTAACCTATAAGTAATATTAAGTAGTTTTTTGAAATTAGAATGATTTTCTGGTGCAAATTTAATATTATTCATTGTGCTAATAATGGTTTTGTAAATTATTATACAAGAAATTGCATTAAATACAGTAAATAAAACTTTGCTCTAGATACTCTTGTCATTATTGCTATTACTTTTTTTATTTTTACGAAATTGTCGCATAATTCCCATGGCGCAAGAAATGTCGCCAGAAATGTCGAAAATAGGCTAGTAGAAAGAAAAGCCTAAGAACTTAAAATGGGCAAGGAGCCAAGATAGAATTTCACTTTAAAGTATTCTATTAGTTTTTGTTCTTCTTGTATTTGAATTATATAATAAGATAGATGAAACCACTCTCTTTTAATAGATATGCTCTGAAGCAGTGATTGCCAACCTTTCCGGAATGGCATACCTCTTAGAAATTATATATATATATATATATATATATATATATATATATATATATATATATATATATATATATATATATATATATATATATATATATCGGTGTAGTGTGTATCTTTAGAATAATATATATATATATATATATATATATATATATATATATATATATATATATATATATATATATATATATATATATATATGCGTATATATATATATATATGAAGTGGCGCACGAAAACGCGAAAGCGTTTCATATTTAAATGCGAAAAACGACAAACATACCAAACGATAAACGAACGGGTTACGCCT